>PVLD010016301.1:0-45423 GCA_004027595.1 Dinomys branickii | reverse complement strand
TACACACACACACATACACACACACACACACACACACACACACACACACACACATCCATCCACTTCCTGTCTCTAGTCTGGTCACTCTGGGGACCCTACACTGGTGTGCCTTCCAGCCACTGAGCTTAGGAGGACAGACAGAGGTGAGCAGGCAGGCACAAGGAGCAGGAGATCAAGACAGCCTGCAGCAGGAAACCTTCCATCTCTTCATGGCCATAACAATTCTTCTTTTCCACATGTGTTTGGCAGATGCCCTTAAAGCAGCAAAGAGAAGAAATAAGTAAAGATTTTCCATCTAGGGAGATCCACCGGCTGCAAGAGCAGAACACAAGCTTGCGGAATGCTATCACACAGATGAGGCGGGAAATGGAAATGCTGAGCGACCAGATGCCTTCTCCTACACAGTCAGCAAGGGACACATGGGAAGGTGACCGGCCCAATCCAGGGGCTGGAGGAGACACAATCCCTCGTGAGTGGGGGGGCCAGGCGGTGGTGGCTGTATGGTCAGGCAGGCCTTGCTGTCAGCCTCTTGAGTGAACGCTGCATTCATAGGATCACTTCCAAGTATGACACTGCTTTTCCTCCGAGAGAATCCTGAGTTTCACGCTGGAAAGGGGGAAGGGCAGGGCTTGTACCAGGCATACTGGGCCCAGGCAGACCAGGAGGGTAGGGCAATGCTACCTGCCTGGGGTGATGGGCCAGAACTTTGGGAAGGAGCACCCTATGGGAAGGCTGAGGTGTGAAGTGTGCAGGGAATGGGTGATAGGTTCGGTGTTTTTGGCAGATTATGTTCTGGCCCTTGAAGCTGAAATGCAAGACTTAAAGCACAAACTGAAAGGCCTGGAAGAACAGCTGGAAGGCGTGTGGGAGACTGCGAGGACACCTTCAGGCCCCGCAGACCCTCACCCCAGGGTCCACTTCTCCACAGAGGCTGCTGGTGAGGACGAGGCTCTGTCCCAGTACACTGTCTCTTTGAAAGTGAAAATGTGACCCACTTGTGCTTCCCCAGGGTCAGCTCGACTCCTCAGCCTTCATGGCAATGGAAGTGTGGCTTCTCTTGACTTACTTTTGTTGTGGTGCCAGCCTGCCTTCCATCAGCGATTGGTGACACTGCTCTTTACATGCCTGGTGGTCCTCTCTCACCTCTGATTTGTACCTCCTTGTGCCTGAGTGAGATCCAACTGCTATCTGCTTAGTGGGCATGGCAAGGCCTCAGGCTGACACTCAGGCCCCTTCTGTGCTCCCTGAGTTCAGATCTCTGGGACCTGCCATATTGGCTGTGAGTGGCATCACATGCAGGTGCTACAAGGGCTCCCTACAGACTCGTGCTGTCTCGTGAGGGTCCCTGCGTGCTCTTCTTAGAAGGGTGCTACCCTGGGCCTAGAGCAGACATGGGTAGTGGGTAAGAGCCCTGGAGGGAGGGCAGCCATCTTTCCCTGGTTATGTGGTTCCAGGGAGCAGATTTTCTTAAAACTCAGTGGTTTTTCTCATGCGCAGGCTCCTTTGAAAGCATCCGAGCCAGGAGGTACAGGAAGTAAAAAAGGGACAAGAAGCTCATGCTAGGTTGTGCTCTGGAACCCATGGTCCCTGATGTCAGGGCTGTCCTTTTCTCACCTCCAAGATTCTTTCCATGGTGGCTGCTTTTGCAGATAGGTGTCTAGCTGTGACTGGTGGGAGGGGCAGGATGCACACACTTGCTCTGTTTTGCAGCTTTGACCTTGCAGTTCCAGAGTGAAGAGTCATGCTATGTGCACTCTTCCTGGTCTGCATCATTAGATTTCATTTGTTGATGCTTTATTGAGAATTTCTACATCTACAAAAAAAAAAAAGTACAGTTCTTTGAAACTACCTAAGGCTGGAGTTTTCCTGATGAGAAGGTTTTAAACTATGAATTCAGTCTTGTTCATAGTTAAAGGACTTCCAGATTTTTCTGTGTGTGCCTCTGTGTCTCCCCCCACCCCACCTCACCCTTTTTTTTGAGATAGGGTCTCACTATGTAGCCAGGGTGGTCTCAAATTTGCAGTGATCTTCCTACCTCAGCCTCTCAAGTGCTAGGATTATAGGGTTGCACCACCACATCCAGCTTCCAGCCTTTTAAAAAATTTTTTTTCAGGTAGGTTCTCACTAATTTGCTAAGTTTCCCAGGCTGAGTTTGAATTTGCAATCTTCCTGCCTCAGCCTCCAGAAGCACTGAGAATACAGGCATGGACCACCACACCTATCTGGGGACCATCCTTTTGGATATTGTATTATGCTAAGAAATTGTCCATTTCATCTAGTTTTGTTTTGTTTTGTTTTTTGGTCTTTTTGAGACAGGGTCTAGCTATGCAATTCAGGCTAGCCTTGAGCTCACTTTGTAGCTCAGGCTGGTCTCGAACTCATAATGATCTGCCTCAGCCTCCCGAGTGCTGGGATTACAGGCGTGAACCACCATGCCTACTCATCTAGATTTCTAAACTTCTGGCATAAAGTTGCTTATCCTATTCTAGGAGCTTTCTAAATGTCCATTGGACCTTCTCCCACCTATTAGGTTGGTCCTTTTTCTTTTTCTTTTTTTTTTTTGTCTTTTTGAGGCAGGGTCTCCCTTATGCAGTTCAGGCTGGCCTTGAGCTCACTTTGTAGCTCAGGCTAGTCTTGAACTTAAGACGATCCTCCGACCTCAGCCTCCCGAGTGCTGGGATTACAGGCATGCACCACTACTCCCAGCTAGGTTGGTCCTTTGTTTCTGTTCTCCTTTATTCTTTCTTGCTTAATCTCACCAGAAATTTACTTATTTTTAGTCTTTTTAAAGACTCAACTTGGTTTCCCTGATCATCTATTATATTTTCTATTTCCTCAATCTCTAGCTTTATTCTCTTTCTTCAATGTTATTTGCTTATCCTTCTAATTTCTTGAGATGAGTGTTCAGCGAATGGATTTTCAGCCTTTCTGTTTTTCTAAAATGTGAACCCAAAGCTATAAATGTCCTCAGGACAGCTTAACATGAGTGCATACATAGTTTTCTTACTATTATTCTGTTCACAATAACTCGTAATGTCCATTGTCATTTTCTCTTTGACCCATGAGTTACATGGGCATCTTTTTTCTTATGTCAAACAAACGGCCCCATGTGTAAGTGAAGAGATTCCATCAGAGACTGAGTGTCAGGTTGAATTTTGTCCTGCGCTCTTTGTGCCAGACTACATTTCATGTACAGCACATTTCTGATTGTCATAAGGAACCAACCTCTTGAGCCCAGTGAGGGATACCTGCTCCTTGAGACAGCCAGTGGTCCCTGTGGGCCTTGTGGGGGACATTTCTAGTTTCCAAGATCTGAGCCTGACTGATGTCTTCTCCATAGGAGACTCTGTTTGTGCTGGCCAAGCATCCACTGGACTGGTGCTTAGGAAGCTTGAAGACAGAGTACATCTCTTGAACTTGCTAGTAAGGCAGCTGAAAAAGAAGGTGAGGTTGGCCTGTTGATACTCAGGGTTTCTGGGTCTTCTGGGGGTTAGCATGTGGGCAGGCTCAGGGAGGTGCTGGATGTGATCCCATTGACCTTGGACACTTCCTTATTGCTGAGACACAATACCTGACACCTACAAGTTAAAGGGAAAAAGGTTTATTTTGGCTCACAGATTGTAGAGGTTTCACTCCATAGTTAGCTGGCTCCAAGGCACAGTAGCAAGTGGCAGATAGGCACTGCAGAGGAGAAACAGTCCCTGGCAGGACAGGCAAGAGGCAGCAGTGGCGGCGGTAGTAGTGGCAGCAAAGCTCCTTTTCCTTTTATCCCATCCAGGCTCCCAGCCTTTGGGGTGGTGCTACCTACACCCAGGCAGGGGCTTCCATTATCTATACCCAGATCTATGTTAAACCAATCTAGTTATCACACACTCTTAATCCCAGTATCACACACCCTAATCCAGCATCACACACCCATGATCCAGCTATCTCCCAGAAGCCCCATGAGCCTGGGGGGCTTTGGGGGAACACGTAGGTACAACCATCACAGATGCCCGCTTGGCCTTTCCTTGCCTGAGTGAATGGATACTGTGACCAGTCGCTGGATCATTGTGTGTGTGTGACTGTAGCGGGTGCATAGGGAAAGCTTGGTAAACAAAGAAGAGGTCTCCACAGAAGACAGTGTCAAGGTCAATCATGCAGAGTCTGGGAGAGATGAAGTCTTACTGTGTCTGGTGCTAACTTAGCAGGCCTTTTCAAGGTTCGACTGTGTTGTAGCATGTGTCATTGTGAGGCTGGTCCCCATTCTATGTAGCTGATCTCTGTAGTGGACACCTGGGCTGCCCCTGCTCATTTGCAGTTGTGAGTGTGCCGCTGGGAGCGTTACTACGGTTCACTTTGTGGATAGATGCCTGAAAGCAACATCACCAAGTTACACAGAAGATCTCTAACTCTTTCTGGAGTAACCAGACTGCTTTCCAGAGCAGTGGTACCGGATCACATGCCACCAACAGTGTATAGCTCTGTTCACATCCTCCTCAACATCACTATTCTCAGCTTTTTATTCAGCCCTCCTCGTAGGTGTCAAATGGCATCTCGCTGTGGTCCTGACCAGTGTTTTCTTGGTGACATATGATGCTGAGCACTTTCCATGGCTGCTTGGCCATTTGTACACCTCCTTTTGAGAAGTGTCCATCTAGATCTTTTGTCTATTTGTTTGTTTTGGTATTTTGAGACAGAGTCTCACTATGTAATTTAGAATGGGCTCAAACTCACTTTGTGGTTTTTGTTTTGTTTTTGTTTTTGTCTTTTTGAGACGGGGTCTCACTATGCAGTTCAAGCTGGCCTTGAGCTCACTTTGTAGCCCAGGTTGGTCTTGAACTCGCAATGATCCTCCTGCCTCAGCCTCCCGAGTGCTGGGATTACAGATGTGCACCCCCACGCCTGGCTTTGAACTCACTTTGTATACCAGGCTGGCTTCAAATTTGTGGTGATCTCCCGGCCTTGGCCTCCTCCCAAGTGCTGAGATCACAGCTGTGCTCTACCATGCATGGTCCTTTGTCTATTTTTAGTTAGATTATGTGTCATTTTCATTGGGTATAAAAGTTCTTTTTGGGGGCTGGGGATATAGCTCAGTGGAATAAGCGCTTGCCTAGCAAGCGCAGGGTCCTGAGTTCAATCCCCAGTACCGCCAAAAAAAATAATAATAAAAAATAAAAAATAAAATAAATAAAAAGTTCTTTTTGCCAAGGATATATAGTTCAGTGGCACAAGCATAAGGTCCTAAGTTCGGAGTCCCAGTACCCCCAGAAAATTCTTTTTATATTCTATGTACAAGTCTCTCATCAGATGTATGATTTTTTAAATTTCCTTCCCACTCAGTGCTTATCTCTTTACTTCCTCAATGGTGTCCTTCAAAGCACACTTTTAATTTTGGGGTTTGTTTTTGTTTAATTGTCTTTTTGAGACAGGGTCTCGCTATGCAGTTCCGGCTGGCCTTGAGCTCACTTTGTAGCTCAGGCTGGTCTCAAACTTGCAACGATCCTCCTGCCTCAGCCTCCCAAGTGCTGGGATTACAGGCATGTGCCACCACACCTGGCACACTTTTAATTTTTTTTTTTTTTTTTTTTTTTTTTTTGCGGTACTGGGGATTGAACTCAGGACCTTGCGCTTGCCAGGCAGGCGCTTATTCCACTGATCTACATCCCCAGCCCCACACTTTTAATTTTGACCAAGTCCAGTTTGTCTACTTTTTTTGATGCCTGTGGCTTGAGATCACACTGTCACGTCACCGTTTGTACATACATTTCTTATGAGGTGTCCTGAAGAGGAATTCTCATAAGTCCTTTTAAATCCACAAACACATAAATTATGTCTTCCCCAGAGACTGTCTTCTCCTAAGCAGAGAAACTTGGAGTTCCCATCTGCCACAGGGAGTGAGCCATGCTCCACAAACTGGGCACTTTACTTTTTTAAGTCTTCCAGGAGATTTTGTGTGTTTGTTTGTAGTTAAATTGCAAATAATAGTTGTGTACATTTATGTTGTATATTAGGGTTATTTCTTTTCTTTTTGGTAATGGGGATTAAATCCACTGAGCTCCAGCCCCAGCCTTTTTTACTTTTTATTTTATGACAGGCTAAAATGGCCAGGCTGGCCTCGGACTTGAGATCTCCCAGCCTCAGCCTCCAGGAATACTGGGATTACAGTCACACATACCACACCAGTTTATGATGTTTTGAAATATTTGCACCCTGTGGCTAAGTCACCTAAGAGCTGATGCATAGCCTCACCCCTTTGTTTTTTCTTCGTGGTCTCTTACTCCCTTTCTTGCCTGGAAATGCATCTTCATTGTTGCAATAGACATGAACTTGACCACTTTTCCATTTCTATTCATGGGGTTAGACTTCTACCCCCTGGTGCACATAGCCAGGTGCTTATGGGGCATCAGTAAGTTAGACCATGTGTTTGACCATGAAGCAGATCTCAGTGAATGTAAAAGGATTCAAATCACATAGAAAATGTATCCTAGCCAGATGTGGTGATGCACGCCTATAATCCCAGCACTCAGGAGGCTAAGGCAGGAGGATCTCCTCAAGTTCAAGGCTGGCCTGGGCTATATACATAGTGAGTTTAAGGCCAGCCTGAACTACATAGCAAGACCATATCTCAAAAAAAAAAGCTTCCTGACCTCAGAAGTTAATTGGAAATCAACAATCAAGATATCTAGAAAAATCTCCAAACATTTTCAAAATAACATATGTCCAAGTAATCCCTGGGCCAGGGATGGTGGCACATAGCTGTGCCTATTTTTTGAAGCTGGCTTGGGCTACATAGTGAGTTCAAGGCCAGCCTGAACTACCTAGCAAGACACTATCTAAAAAAAAATTCCAAAAATAGCCCCTGGGTCAAGCTGGATGTCTGTAATCTTAGTATTCTGGAAGGCTGAGGCAGGAAGATCACAAGTTTGAGCCTGTCCTGCACAACTTAGTGAGCCCCTGCCTCAAAATAAAAACTGAGCACTGGAGGTATAGCTCAAGGTTCAATCCTCAAACCTGAAAAATAAATAATGCCTATATCAAAGAAATCCCAAAGCAGTGCCGGCCATGATAGCGCATGCCTGTAATCCCAACACTCAGGAGGCTGAGGCAGGAGGATCACTGCAATTCTACCAGCCTAGGCTACAGAGTTAGTTCGAGGCCAGCCTGAACTGTATAGTGAATGAGACCCTATCTCAAAAAAAAAAAAAACGAAGAAAAAGAAAGGAAAAAAGGAAGGAAGAAATCCCAAAGCAGTGTTTAGAAATGTGTACTTTTAATGCTTATGTTAAGTCAGGCATGGTAGCACACACTTAACACTTGGGGGGCTGAGGCAGAAGGATCACGAGTTTGAGGCCAACCTTTACAACGGAGTAGATTTGAGGTCAGCCTGCACTACATAGTGAGACCCTGTCTCACAAAAGTTCTACGGTGCATACATGTAATGCCAGCACTTGGGAGGCTGAGGCAGGAGGATCACTCTGAGTTCAAGGCCAGCCTGGACTACATAGTGAGTTCAAGACCAGCCTGAAATACATAGGGAGACCTTGTCTCAAAAAACTAAAGAAGGAAAAATAAAGTTCCTTGTTCTAATCTACCTGGTTAGAATTTTACACACAAATGCTATAGACAAAACATAAACATTTAGGTAAAAGTTCATAATTTTACCTCTATAATCAGAGGCAATCCTGGGTAAGACATTACCTTGGAGTGTTTTGTTTACTTTTCTACTTAATGATTCTGCTTACCAAATGTTTAGTTTCGTTAGATGCTATGACAAACTCAAAACAAAATTAGGAATGGGCTGTAGGCCTCCCTGGAGAAAGAGAAGGCACACAACCCAAAAGCTCAAAGTAGACAGAGCTATGTGTCTTTCCTTCCCCTCTAAGCTGGCCAGAGGCTACCCAGGGAAGTGGCAAGGCCAGGCCAGGGCCAAGGGTGGGAATCACAGCTACACTGCCTCCACCTGTGGTAGGTTGTTGCTGGGCCTCTGTCCTCTCTGCCTCTTGCGCAATCCGGGTCATCACAGCCTTTGACCCCATCCCCTGTTAGCACCTCCCATCTCTGCTTCTTGCTGGAAAGAGAAGACCCACCCATACCTCCACCCCCACCTCCATGTCTCAGGGACTTGTTGTGTTTTGTTTTTGTGGTGCTAGGCATGGACCCCAGGGCCTCAGTGGTAAGCAAGTGCTCTGTCATTGAGCTACATCTCCAGACCTGTGCTTGTTTGTTTGGTTTGGGGGGGTTGAACCTGGGGCATTTGCACTGAGCTACATCCATAGCCCTAGTGAGACAATCTCACTAAATTGCAGAGTTTCCCAGGCCAGGCTCAAACTTGCAGTCCCTCCTGCCTCAGCCTCTAAGCAGTTGGCCAGATAGGCCCATGTCCCCTGCCCCTGGCTTCCTTGCTCTTTCCTGATGGCCTTGTTTCTCCCAGCACCAGGGCCTCTGAGAAGGGCTGTTATGCACTGCTGCGCGTGCACTTTCCCCTTCCAGCCTTGTGGCCCAGCACATGGGCAGTGCACACTTGGAGCATTCAGGGCTTATGTACAGATCATGTTCGGCCAGAGAGGGGAAACTGGCTGTGGGTCTCTGCTGCACACCATGCTTCCTGCCCTGCTCCAGGCCCTGGTACCCTTCTGCCTCACCCCTAACTGCCTTTCAAAATGCCTCCCAGGTGAATCAGCAGCCCCTAGAGCTGGACACTATGCAGCGGGAGCTTCCCCAGGAAGTGCAGCAGGTGCACTTGGAGGTCCTGGAGCTGTGGAAGCAGGTGGCTGAGCTGGGGAAGCATCTTGGGACAGCTCGGCAAGACAGAGGGGAGCCTTCAGACCAGAAGTCACTCAGGAAAGAGGTGGGACCCCTCACAGTTGGCTGGTACTGTTGGTGCCTTGCTGAGTTGCTGGTCTTCATGGGCTGCAGAGAGGGTTGTGCCCAGAGGTCAGCTTTCCTTCCATCCTCTGTGAGCATCTCCTACTTCAGGTCTTCCCTGAAGAGCTGCCCCCAGCCTTGTTTTCAGGCAAAGCCCCTTTCAGGGGAAATCCACCACTCAGGCTGTTGTGCCATTCACAGCCCAACTGCATGCTGTTGCAGGTGGCCCTGCCTGTGAGATGAGGGCACCCACTGCAGACTCCTGAGCTCAGCATGGGCTCCCATCCTGGTCTCCAGCAGCCTGAGCACTTCCTGCTACCCAGCCTGTACCTGGATCTAAGCAGGACTATCAGCAGGCACTTCCCTCTACCCAAACCCACTACTGTCCAGAGGCCCTGCCAGCCTGCAGTGCTGACCTGTGGTGACCCAAATGACATGGATTATGGTGCTAACCTGCAATGACCCATAGTGACTTATGGTGACCTTTGGTCTTGTGTTGAGCTACAGTGATCTGTGGTGACTTGTGTGGCCGATGGTTTTAGGGACAAGGAACAGTGCCCATAAGCACTCAGAGTCCTCTGGCAAGAGCTATCAGAGGCTCAAGACAGTGTTTGTGTCCCTGGACACAAACCAGCTTCTGGAGCAGGTACCCAAGGACAGCAAGGGGATGCAGCCCAGGAGCTGCCCAGAACAGCGACAAATGAAACGGGCAGGGTGCAGGGGCAGAGGGGTCTGAGGCCCAGCTGGTGCTCAGCCATCAGGCACCAGAGGTCCAGGCTGGCCACTAATGTAGCACTGAGCTGTGCCTGACCACTAGACTAGCACCTTGCTCTCTCTGGATCCTACAGTCCAGCCACCCAGTTCATCCTGGCCTGCAGGATGTGTGGGACTGTAGAACTGGCCCATGGGGTGGCAGCTATGTCTCTGTCCAGCTTCATGCACATCCAGGCGCAGCTCTTGCCAGATGGGATGGAACAGCCCTACCTGTATTCCTCTTTCCATGTGTGCAGAGTGAGGGGCCAGGCCTTGTACAGATAAAAAGAACCTAATCCTGAGCTGTCTGCGTCTGAGGTGGCATCGCGCCCAGCCTGGCCCTTCATGACACAGGCAGGTGGGCGGCAGCTGGGCCTCGGAGCCGGCGCCTTGTCACTCTTGCTCTTCTGTATCTGAATACCCCTGACTGTAGTGAGGTGTGAGGCTATTTTCGGGGTCAAAGATGGGGGTCAAGGACTAGACCCCAGGTTTCTCCCCACCAACAGAGGGGAGAGAAGGCCAAAAAGACAGGGGTCCTGGGCTGCAAGTGGTGCCAGTGTCATCTACGCCAGTGCTGTCCACAGCTCTCATTTCAGATATGTGGGGAAAGAGAGGGAGACATGCATGCACACATTCCCCATTCTGTTCTTGGAGGGTCTGGAAACGGATTCTGGCAGCCAAAGCACCTATGCCCTGAGGCTGGTTCTGGATTTCCTGCTCTGTGTCTGGGACCAGGGCTGCATGGACGGTGCCAATCTAGTGTAGGGCACATCAGGAGGAGCCACAAGACACTCTGCTGACCAGATCCAGGCCAATGAGTATTGCTGGGGAAGATTGCAGTGCACTGGAAATAGGAAATTACAAGTTCACGTTGGGACAGACAAGCAGACACATCAGAAGATCAACCAACAGCCCTCAGGAATGATGCAACCAGCTGGGCAGGTGCGGTGAGTGTAGGCTAGAGGTAGAAGGCTTTCCTGGTCTCCAGTTGGTGTCCCCCACAGATCTCTCAGTTCCCAAGGAGAAGAATGAGGCATGAGCTTGACCACGCTTCCCAGCACTGGGACACACCATTTCTCATCCCTCTGGTAGAAAGCACCAGTGACTCCTTCCTGAGCTCCCACCAAAAACATAGAGCCTAGGGCTGAATATGAGGTGGCTTTAGACAGGCCCAGTGCAGAGATGTGACACTCCTCGCGGCACAAAGCAGACAGATGCTGGGGAGCTGAGAAGTGCAGCATGTAAACACACGTGTCCCGAGTCCTGGGCAGGACACCCAGGCTGGGACAGACATAGTCAAGACCTGAGGTAGAATTCATTGTGGCCTGGGACCAGGCTATGTATCCATACATCCCATGTTAGAAGCACAGAATAGGTATCTGTGTATAAAGCAGCAGCACGTTTCCTGTTTACTCTTCGATACTTCTAGAGAAATTTTGCATGGGGTGGCAGTGCTGAGGGGGGTAGACATCTTCAGACTGGGAGTCCAGGGAAGTGCATGCTCCCCTTGCAGGCTCTCTGTTAAAGGCTGGCCCCTCCCCTTTTCCAGCCAGCCATGCTTCTCTGCACTGCCCCATAGGTCCCTGCGCAGGAGAGGGATGGCCAGATGGGGTGTCCTGCTCCCCAAGCTGTACTGCCAACATCCCCTTGCTTCTGACCTCAGGCTTTTCTGCCCCGTGCCTGGTCTCACTGGCATTGGGTGAGGAATCCCTCATCCATGAAGTGGACAGTACTGTCCTGGCTGCTAGAGCAGCCTCTGCCTCCCGTGGGCCCACTGGCTCTCACCACAGCCTCCCGCGGATAGCATTCCTCCTGATTTCTTGCTGTCCAGGTTCCTTCCCTCATCCCACCACTGGCATCTGCACCCTGGCAGCAGAGGGGGGATCTTCCCAGCCCTGGGCCCTGCAGGGGGACGGGTAGCTGCTGTGTCCACTCAGAGGGCCTGTGGTTTAGAAGATGTCTTTGAATACATCTCCAGTTGTACCTTCTTTATTTGGGGGAAAGACTTGAGACTCATCAAAATAAACTTTCAGTGAATACCATTGTACCAGGAACCTAGTCCTCAGAGGGTCACGCCCTTGACCCAGGTCATGTGTGCACAGTGGGGGCCACACCTCCCCCTATGCCTTCTTGACCAAGGACAAAAAGGCCTCAGGCTCCTCCAAGCTGGGTATCCTGCCAGGGCCACTGCTGTGGTGAGGGTTGTTTGGAGGGTAGGTTTCCCTTAGAACAGGGGTAGGAACCTATGGCACATGTGCTGGGACAGGCTGTTAGCACTGAAAGCTCTAAAAGGTTCACCATTCCTACAGAATCTCCAGGCATCTGAGGTTTGCCAAGTCTCTTGCAAGCCTGTTCTGTCTTTACCTCCAGCACCATGAGAAGCACTGAGTCATGCAGTTTCTAGTCAGCCCTGAGGGTGAAGGGCCTTAGCCCACCTTCCTCCAGGTGTGTCTCTCAGGCCCTCATCCTGGGTCCTTTGTCTTCTGAAGACCACACCTATAGAGAGGGCAGAGGCACTAAGGACACACTCTGGGAATGCATTAGGTTTGGGGCACCCAGTCCTGCCTGAGGCTTCCATGGGCCCAGCAGCACCTGCCTTGGCCTGCTCCTGCAGCACAAGAGGAGGGGGGCGTTTGCTGTGTCATCCCACGCTCCTCCATCCCCCAGAGACATAGCACATTGCCTGAGGTGCTGGCATGCAGTCATCCAGCTCCAACGCCACCTGGGGAGCAGATCCCTGCCAGGGTCAAAGGCCCCTGCCAGGCACATGAGGACTCCAGGCAGCTGGCCAGGACAAGATGTGCAGTTCTGTTCTAGTTTCTCGCACTCAAGCCTGAGGTGGGAGCAGCCTGGCCCCTCACAGGTCCTGGGGCCTGAGCATCACTAATCCCTCGGCACCCCTGTTACTGTCCCAAACATCTTGTGTGCAACTGTGTGTCTGCATATCTGTGTGTAGTGGGGGGCCCAGTCCAGGCAGGGCTGAGCCAGGACCACACAGGGTCCTCTGCCTTTCCAATTCCCTGCAGTTTCTCAGGGCTGCAGGCTGTGGGAAGCCACAGCTGCAGTGGAAGGGGAGGGGTGTCTGGTGGCTAGGAGAGCCAATCAGTGGTCTTGAGGGTGGGCATCATGGGGACCACAGTGCAGGGGGTGGGATGGGAGGGTGTCCTCAGCTCCTGGGAACAGAGCCCAGCTCAGGCCCAGGAGCAGCTGGGCCAGCTGGTGTGAGAGGGTCTCATTGTCTCCTCTGGAAAGTCACAAAGACCCAGACTCCCCATGTCACAGGGCAGGTTGCCCATGCCTGTGCCCAAGGGAGAGGATTCAGGAACCCATTTAGGCTGTGGCACTAGAACTGGGAGGCCGATGCACCCCCTGCTGCACATGACGGGAAAGGAGAGCCCCACCCAAGCATTTGTGCTCTCCCACCCTTACATCAGAGTGCAGGGACAGTCACTATTGTGTCTCCCCTGTGTAGGACATCTGGGGCTGGGATGATGCAACTCAGGGGGAACACCCTGTTTCCCACACAGGGCACGTTGGGGGGGTCTCACAGGATTGTCTGCTGTGTAATTTTGTGCAGGGCCTTGCAGATGGGGTGCCCTCGGGGATTGAGGACCAGGAGTCACTCTCTAGGCACCCACAGCCCAGAGCACAGCCTCCCGAAGCTGCATCTGTGCCCCACCTACAACGGAAACTCAAGGAAGCCACCAAGAAGATCCTCAGCCTCCACCTGCAGAGGGAGCAGCTCATTGAGATGGGAAACCGGTTGCGAGCTGAGCTGGGCCATTCCAAAGGTGAGTAAGTCCCTGGGAATGGAACAAGATGAGGCCACGTGAGGCCAAGGGACATAGGCAGGAAGGAAGAAGAGTCTGACATGTGTGCTGTGTGTGCCCAGAGGAGGAAATCTGCGGCCAGTGCTTCGGAAAGGGGGGGCATGGCAGCTATGTGCTAAAGCAGAGCCAACCAGCCTGCACCTGAGGGCAAGGGCACTCCATCCTTCATCTGGGCCACATCTATGAGAATGTGGCAGGGGTCAGCAGAGCAAAACATTTCAGGGGCTGCTCCCCAGTGCTCAGGCTGTGGCCTCCCAGACAGTGGCAGCTTTGTCTCCTGATGGAGGCAAACTTAGAGATTTCCTAAGAAAAGCAAGTGACAAGTCCTTGAGCCCCAGGTTCTTGAAGAAAAGATGCTCATGTTCTGAGCCTACAAGACAGGCCACACCCAGCAATACCTAGAGCCCCCAGGGAGTAGCAGTGCCCAGGCCTGACGGGCCAAGGGGGACACCAGAGCCCCACCAGAGACTGCACAGTCTCTCAAGCAGAGGCCTGCCCTGCGTAGCTCTCACCCTTGTCCCACGCGGATGCTGTCTGGAGGCACCAGAGTCCATCTGGACTGGGAAGAGTGTTCGCTGAGGTGCTGACGTGCACACCTGCTCTCACTGCCACCTCCCTTCGCCCAGACACCCTGTCTTTGCCTCCACTTCAGCAAGCTTCTGAATTTCAGGTGATGACCCCATAGGCTGTGCTATGGGGGCCCAGTCAGGCCTACCCTCCTGAACACCAAGGGAGGCCAGGGCTATGTAGAGACGTGAGCCTGGGCCACTGCTCTCAAGGTGGAGTCCTGTGCACCCCTGAAAAGCCAAGGGCCCTGCAGGGGCTCAGCATTGTTAGCACTTCTGTCATGGACCACCAGAGCTTTTTGACAACAAAAAGAAAGGGAAAAGTCAGGGCTCTGTGTGTCATTCCCTTAGCTTCTGCCTCTGTGGCTGTGGCTTAACACTCTGACATTTGTATCCTACAGCTTCTGATGAAACCTCCCAATGGCGGAAGGCACTGACCTTGGGCATAGGGCCCAAGTTACATAGAGTGCTGTGCTTCCGGGAAAGGGTGTGGGGCCCTGAGGAGACCAGGGACACACCCTCATGGAGCCCTATATGTGAATGGGTGTGGAGGTGAGCTACACCTTACGGTAAAATTAACCCATTGTTCCGAGCAAGTGCAGTCAGGGATACTTAGCAGCTTTCAGAACACTGCCCTGCAAGGAAAAGCTGCCAATGGCCCCTGGAGGAAGGTGTTCCTCAGTGTCGCCCAGGACTGCCCTGCCAGTTGGGCCCTGCTACAGCTGAGTTCTGAGGACTAGTGGGTGGCAGCTGTTCCCGTTTCTCCTTCTGATTTGCAGCCTACAAGGGAGGGGGCTGCCCCTCATTCCTGAGAGGCACCTTTGTCCAGACCTTGTACATATCCCCTGAGAAGCTGCAGCCTCTACATGTGCATGTGTGCACACATGCAGTTTCTGGCACCTTGCTAGTGGCAACCATGGTGGCTTCAGCAATTATGACTCTATTTCCTCTCCCTCAAGTCTACCCGGTTCTGTCATCTAAACCAAAACACCCTTCCCCATCCTAACCTTCCTGCTCTTTGATCTTGGCCTCCACACACACTCTGTCCACACCATCACATGTTTTCTCTGATGGTGGCACGTCCTCTCCTCCCTATGACTTTTCATGACGGTGAGTTTGTCTTTTCTCCCTAGGCCAGCCTAGCTGTGTGGCCAGATGTTTCAGGGACTCAGCTACCCGCCCCTCACTCATCCATCTCCCCATCCATACATCCACCCCCTGTGCATCCATTCAGTCCTGGAGCCCCTCTGGGAGCAGATACTCCTGCCTTCCTCAGTTTCCATGGAGCAGTGGGTCCACATTGGGCTAGACCCACTGCCCCTCCCCAGAGCAGCTGAGAGCCAAGGATCCTACTGGGTTCTACGATCCAGAAGGCAGACTTAGCAGCCCTCTCTGAAGGCCAAAGAGACCTCAGCAACAAAATGAAACATTCTACAAACTGGCACTTTTAATTACTTTCCTTTCTTCTTTTGTCATTCATGTTTTGCTAGAAGACTGCCTACCTTTTTCTGGCAGCCCAGACCCATAGCATTTCCTTTGTATCAGTTATGGCTCAGAGGTCACTGTGCCTGCAGTCTCTGTGTTCAGAGGTGGGGCTGTCAGAGGGCTCTGACTTGTTAAGGGGTCAGTCCATTGATACAGCCACAATTTAATGGCATTATTGAGTGGTGAGGAAGCAGGAGGTAGGGTCTCACTGAAGGAAGTGGGTCTTGGGGATGTATCATTGGGGACTGTATTCATCCTGGGTCCCTTCCTCTCTGGCTCCCCAACCTCTCTACTTCCTAACTGCCACAAGGTGAGCAGCTTACTTCTGCCACACCCTTGCACTGTTTTTGCCTTGCCATAGGCTAAAGTAATGGAGCCAGCTGCCTGTGAACTAAAACCCCTGAAAATGCCCTGAAATAAGCACCCCTGCCTGCACCCCTGTACTGGGGATTGAACCCAGCTCAGTATGAACTGAGCTACTTCTCTAGCTTTTTTTTGGGTAGGGGGGAGGTATTGGAAATTGAACTTAGGACCTTGCACTTGCCAGGCAGGTGCTTGTGCTGCTGAGGTATATCCCCGGCTTTCATTTTATTGTTTATTTTGAGAGTCTCACTGAGTTGCCTGGGCAGGGCTCGAACACCATTTTCCTGCCTTAGCCTCCCAGAGTGCTGGCATTGAACCTACTCTTTTCCTCCTTTAGGTTGTTTTTCTCAGGTATTTTCACAGTGAGGAAAATTTGCCAAACACCTCTTCATTTGGAAGGCTTTTGGCACTTTCACATTTGATGTTCCACTGAACTAGGATTGGCCTCTGAGTGTGGTGATGGGAAGCAGCTCACACTGCCGTCCCTGGGCCATGAGCACCTGCACTTAGGTCTCTTTCCCACCTGGAAAAGACCAGGTGCCTTGGTGCAGCCCTCAGGGCAGACACCACCAAACCCTGAGCATTTCTGAGGAAAGGACATCAAAAATAAGAGGGGACAGACAGGAAAGAAAGAAAGAGAGAGAGAGAGGGAGGGAAGGAGGGAGGGGGAGAGGGAGAGAGAGGAGAGAGAGAGAGAGAGACAGAGAGAGAGAGAGAGAGAGGGAGAGAGAGAGAGAGCGAGAGGGGAGGAGGGAGGGGGAGAGGGAGAGAGAAGAGAGAAGAAGAGAGAAAGAGAGAAAGAAAGAAAAATGGAGAAATCTCAGCCATTGTGTCTTCCAACATGGCTTCTTCCTGTCTTGTTCTAGTCTATGCTGGATCATTTAGAGCCTATAGTGGGCTGCTGGTGCAGTTTCCCACTTGGCCACTTGCCGGGGCCCCTCAGGTGACAGCTGAGAGCTACTGGACAGGTCCCTGGGTAGCCAGCAGTTTTCATTTCTTCTTTCTGACCCTTTTCTTTATCAGTTTTCCTGATTTTTTGGAGTTTAATGTTTAATGTGTATTCTTGCTTGTTTAGTAATTTCATTTCTGTTCTCTACCTTTTCTGTCCTTCTTCCCTTTGTTCTCTTTAATCCCCTCCCCTCCCCTCTCCTTCCTTATGTTCCCCTCTGCTATGCTAGGGGTTATACCCCAGGCCTCTGTATGCTAACCAAGCATCACCACTGAGCTACACCTCAGCCCTTTTTATTTTGAGACAGGACCTTGCTATGTTGCCCTCTTATGAGGCTGGGCTCAAACTCATGACCCTCCTGTCTCAACCTCCCAAGTAACTGGGGGTTCAGGTGTGTTGACCCAGCTACTGATTGTGTAACATTTAAATTCAAGTATTAGAAATTAAGGAAAATAAGTTGAGTTCCAAATTTTGTCTTTAACCGTGTGGAGAAAACTAACACTTGATTGCCCAAGGGCAGAACCAGATCCTGAAGCTCTTCTGATGCTCCCAACCTGCACAATGCCTGCCGGCCACTCCCCAGGGAGCTTTGAGGAGCCCTAGAAAGTTCTTTGCTGCAGTTTGCAGTCTGCCAAATGGCAGTAGTTATCAGTTACCCCAAAAAACTCACTAGGGTCCTCAATAGTTTAGCCAAATTGATTCACAATCCTGGTATGTGTTATTTTAACAATAATTATGTCTTTTTGGTGATTTTTTTCTTTTGGCAGGATCTCACTATATTGCCCAGGCAAGGCCTGAACTCCTGGGCTCAAGTGATCCTCCTGCTTCAGCCTGCAAGCAGTGGGAAATCCCAGGTGTGCACCATACAGCCCAATGGCTCCATGCTTTCCCGAGTGTGAGGAGGGGTAGACCTTCAGTCCTCTAACTGTTCTTATCCGCCACTCTGACAGCTGTCAGCGTCTGTGTGGCTGTGGGCAGCTGTGTCCCTCCAGGTCACACTTAACCCTTCCCAGCTTCTCTGGGGAAGAACGTGCTGTTCCTCCTGAGTGTTTGTGTTCTGCACAACCTAAATCCAGAAGCGACATATACTTGGGAGAATAGCCTTTTCCTGATCTCGTTTCCAGGGAGACCGCCTCGATGTTCCCTACCTCCTGGCCCTGAGACTTCAGACCCAGGTGATGTACTCACGGAGCCCTGGGAACCTCTGGGACAGTTGCAGCCCCATCTAGCAGCCCAGGTAACTGCTGCCACCTGACAGATACATTTCAAATAACTCTTTACTGACAGTGTTACATTTTCATAACAGAAACTTGAAACTACAATAGTTCTTTTTTTGTTTGTTTGTTTGAGACAGGGTCTCGCAATGTAGCCCAGGCTGTCCTCAAACTCGTGGTGATCTTCCTGCCTCAGCCTCTTAAGTACTGGGATTACAGGCATGCATCATCGAACCTGGCCCTCAATAGTTCCAATATAAAATGTCTCTGGTTTGCAGTATCCAGCAGAGTAACCAGTAACATCCCAATATGTTCTCTGCTATTTTTTTAAGTCATTACTTTACTATACTTTTGCTTTCAGGGGGATTATTTTTAAATCTTTATCAAGGGCTGGGGATATAGCTCAGTGGAATAAGCACTTGCCTAGCAAGCGCAGGGTCCTGAGTTTGATCCCCAGTACCGCAAAAAAAAAAAAAAATAAATAAATAAATCTTTATCAATATAATATGTAAAAAGATTGACATCATTAATAAAACTATGTTTATATTAGCTGGGCATGGTAGTGCACTGAGTTCAAGGCCAGCCTAGACCCTGTATCAACCCTCTCCCCAAACCATAAAAAATAAATGAATAAATCAGCTAGTTTTAGCTCATGGGCTATACAAAAAAATAAGACAAAATAAAAACGATGATGGACCAGATTTGGTCTATGAACTATTGTTGGGAGCCAGGGAGTACTGAGTTATATCCCCAGACCATTTTAAAAATTTTATTTTGAGACAGGATCTGACTAAATTGCTTACATGGTACTTGACCTTAGCCTGCTAAATAACTAGGATTACTTTGTGTTTGTTTTTCAGTAGAGGGACTGAACCCAGGGCCTGTGCACTGAGCTACATCTCCAGCTCTATTTAATTTTTTTTTTCTTTTTTTTTTTTTGGTCTTTTTGAGACAGGGTCTCACTATGCAGTTCAAACTGGCCTTGAGCTCACTTTTAGCCCAGGCTGGTCTCGAACTCCCAATGATCCTCCTGCCTCAGCCTCCTGAGTGCTGGGATTACAGGTGTGCGCCACTACACCTGGCCAATTGTATTTAAAATTTTTTGAGATAAGGTCTGTCTATATCATTGAGTTGCCCAGGCAGGATTTAGATTTGCAACCTTTCTGCCTCAGCCTCCCAGAGTGCTTCTGGGATATAGCTGTGCATTGAAATGTGCAGCTCTGTGCATTCTTTCTACTGTGTGAACATAGTGAAGTCTCGTCCATTGTCTTATGATGGGTGTTTCAGGCTGCGCTGTTCTGCTGTGACACTTACTGGAAGCATCTTTGTGCATCCATATGCAGTGTTTCTAAAACTAGGTCTTAAGGTGTGTCTATTTTAATTTTCCTTAAACATTGTCAAATGATAGTCTGAACCTACCAGTTTATGCCCTCAAAATAACACAGACCCTTTACAGTTTGTGACATAGAGGTCATTTCAAAGGTCAACAGAACAACCACCTATAATCCCAGCACTCTGGAAGACAGAGGCAGGAGGATGGCAAGTTGAAGCCCAGCTGGGGCAACTTAATGACCTAGTAAGATTTTTGTCTTAAAATTTTATTTTATTTTTATTTATTTATTTTTTTGTCTTAAAATTTTAAAACTTGATGAAATGGGCAGAGGATATAGCTCAGTGAAAAGACCCTGGGTTCAGCCCCACCCCCAGTACTGGAAAAAAAGAAATAAAGTTAAATTTTAAAATTAAGAAACATTACTTAAATATTAAACAATTTTTAAAAGAATAGAATTTTTAAAGAATAGATTTCTTTTTAGTTTTACAGACATACTTAGTGAAAAGTACAGGCTCATTGTTCCTTCCTAGTCCTATGGCTGACAACGTTGTGGGATGCCTGTGACAGCGAGTGAGCAGGGGTTAGAATGGAGTCCAGGTTCCCAATGGGGCCCCAGGTATGCGTGCATTCTGTGAGTTGTGCCTGTAGGACACTGCCCACCCAGTGGCTCTCCGCCCCCAACCCTGGCCACTGTTGACCTTTTGCTGTGTCCCCAGGCTGCGCTGTTATAGATAGAATCATAGCATAGCAGCTTCTCAGACAGGCTTCTCTGCCTTAGTAAGGTCTGTCTAGGCTTCTTCCATGTCTTTTTACGGTGTGGTACCTCTTGTTTGTTTAGTTTTTTTGAGACAGGTTCTTACTATGTAGTTCAGGAGGCTGGCCTTAAACTCACTGTGTAACCCAGGTTGGCTTCAAACTCACAGCAGGCGATCCTCCTGCCTCACCCTCCCAAGTACTGGGATTGCAACCGGGCCACCACACTTGACTCATTTCTTTTTATTGTTGAATTACATTCCATTTGGTGGATGCACCACAATTTACTTGAAGATTTATCTTTTCAAAGTTACATTTTCCAGCAGGTCACAGTCTTTAGGAAAGAATGGATTTGTATCCAGGGATTTTATGGCTGACAACTCTGCTGAATAAGTTAGTTCCAGTAAATGTGCCAGCTGTTTCTCATGGATAGGCTTCACAGGTGGACGTCAGTGTGGCTGGCATGGTGGTTGCGCTGCCACTCTGGCCAGGCCCCTCCTCTCCGCATGAAGGGCTGACTGGCACCACAACTCTCACTGCATTTGGAGAGATGGGTCCCACATTTTAACCATCAAGTACAGGATTTGGAGTAGTTTTGGTTATGTTGAACCATATAAAATCGCCATTTTTGTCATTTAAAAATGGCCAGTGGCTGGGGTGTAACTCAGTGGTAAAGTGCATGCCTAGCATGCATGAACCCTTACATTCCAATTCACTGTGGCAAAAAAAAAGGTGAAATACCAGTGATTTTATGTCCTCTGACCTTGGGTGAGCCTTTCATCATCATGGAGAAGTTCCTCCTTCTCCAGCCCAACTGAGTTTGTACCCAGAGCAGGTCAGTTCTGCCCCAGGTGATGACTGCTCATCAGCAGCACCCCAGGGCGTCTGATGCAGAGCCGCCTTCTCCTTGGAGGTGGTCTTGTGATTATCAGCTGTGGTGCACCTGGGCCTGCGTGAGGAGAGAGGGGGCTGCTGCTGTTGCCATGGGGAGAGCTCCCACTGCTGTGGTGTGGGTACAGGTGTGTGTGTGTGTGGTTTTTAAACTGCTCATAATCAGGGCTTAAGAGTATAGCTTAGTGGTAAAACTGAGCTCAATTTCATACATCCATAATCCAACCTACACAAGAGGTTGGGCAAGATTTCAGGTTTGAGCCCTGTCTCAGAATAAAAAGTCCCAGCAGCATAGCTTGCCTGGCATGTATGAGGCTCTGGGCATGAGTCCACACTAATAGCTTCTTAAAGGCAGTAGTGATCTGTATCTGTTGGACATGCTGCAAGTATAGTTTCCCAGTGTATTTCTCTTTTCAGTTTATAAACTAGAAGAAAAGAAAGCCGATGGAGCTGGCATCTTGTTTGCCCGGATGATGTGAGTTGGGCTTGCTGTGAGCTGGTGGGACAGCAGGGTCTCACCCATGGCAGGAGTGACACGGGAGTGCTGATCCTCCCTGATGTGCAGGATATGGAATGTGAGAGAGATGGCAGGAACATGGAGAAAAGACATCCAGGCCTGGGCCTGGGCAGTTGGAGAGAGCAGGAGTGTAGCCACATGGACAGCAGGGGCCAGCAGGAGCCCAAGGGAGCCAGAGTCTTCAGCACAGGAAGGATCTGAGCTGCTGGATAGAGTGGTACCACCCAGGAAACACCCTGGTGGAAGAGCAGAGGCCCATGGTGGTCGGTTGTTGGTGAGGAGAGGAAAGTGAGAAGGGATGGCCTAAGAAAGTAGCCCAGGACCCAGGCGTGTCCCATCGCAGGCCTCACTCCCTGCCAGGGACCTCAGAGGAAGCATCTGGGAAGGAGGATGATGGCTGCAGAGCTCAGGCCAGAACAGTGCCATGGGCCGCGGCACCACAGCACACAAGGCCACCTCAGGAGGCTCGGAAACCAGGTGCACACACAGACTGCACACAGCACACAGGGGTCTCTGCACCTCTGCTGCAGAGTCTCTGAGGAGCTGCTTCTCCACCCTCACCCCCACGCCTCGGCATCAACCCTACTTTGGCTGGGCTGTAGCTCAGTGGAAGAGTGTCTGCCCAGGGTGAGTGAGGACGTGCACAATCACTACCTAAACTCCTCAAGTGTCCCCAAATCATCAAATAAACATACTTCTTGTCCACTGTGGCAAAACGTGTAGAGGGGGTGACTGGCAAATACAGTGAATGTTTAAAACATTTAAGTTTATTACAGAAAAAGATGCCACTGATGCTGCTCAAAATACAGGACTTTCTCTGGTTCAAACAAACATCCCCCATCCTTGCCACTCTCTGTTTTTTGAGGCAACGTCTTGCTAGGTATGTCAGGCTGGCCTTGAACTCACTATATAATCCAGAGTGGCCTGAACTTCATGGTACACTCCTACCTCAGCCCCTCATTTGCTGGGACCACAAAGATGTGTCGCCATGCCTGACCTTGCCACTTTCTCAAGCAGTTGTGGAAGTCTAGTTTTGTGACTGTCTTTATGAGATGTGATCAAAAGTACAATGGATACTGCTACTGCCGAGTGCCATCCAACAGAAAGGCAGGCTTGTGAAAACATTGCGGTGTGTCCTCTTCTAGCGTGTTCCCCACATCTGCCACTGTGTGACTTGTGGCTCTTCCCCAAAGGCAAGATGATCATGAGAGGTAAACACTTTGAATCAACTTAGGACATCAGGGCAGCCATGAAGGACTCTGAAACTGCTTCAGAAAGCAGCAAGAACAGTGGCAGTATTCTGAGGGAGATTCATGGCAATGTCTCTTACTGTAGTAAGTTTTAAAAAATATAAACATTGCATTTTTTTTATCATAGCACATCTATTATCTGGACCTCTACCTCTTTCTTATTAAGCATCTTATTAAACTTTTTTTTTTTTTTTTGCGGTACTGGGGATCAAACTCAGGACCCTGCTCTTGCTAGGCAGGTGCTTATTCCACTGAGCTATATCCCCAGCCCCATCTTATTAAACTTATGGTCTCTTCCAAACTGCATAGCTATCATGTTCATTACATCCAATGAAATTTTTTTTTCTTTTTTTTTAATGGTGCTGGGGATCAAACTCTGGACCTTGCACTTGGCAGGCAGGCGCTTATGCCACCAAGCTATATCCTCAGCCCGCCAATGAAATAATTTAAAACTGGAGAAAACATCCGTGGCACCCTCTATTGGCTCCTCTTATTTCTAATAGTAAATGGTGCTACATACGAAGTGGGCAAGGTATTTAGAGATGAACTACTACAAATTTGTAAGAAAAAGACAAGTAGGAGAAAAATAGGCAAAGGATATTCAGACACCCAAGGGTGTGAGGAACCAAGGAGGCGAGAGGAAACTACCTCATGGCCTCTCTCACCCAGGGACCTGTGGCGGGAGCTTCAGGCCATGTGTGTCAGTAGGAGACCTGCAGCTCCCAGTGGATACAGGGGCCTGGGGCCTGTGGCTGGGGTGCTTCTTCCTCTTCTCCCCAGGAGGCTCTGGGAGATGCTTAGGTCAACAGGAGGACACAGCTGAGTGGCTTATGGAGCAGACCTGTTTCCCCTTGGGACCTGTCACCAGAGTCCCCAGCCCTGGAAATGCAGGAATATATTTCTTCCTGCTCTGTGGAAAGCTCACTAACAGATGCCATCAATGACATGAAAGTACTGAACTCCCCTCCTATGAATTCCCACAACAGAACCTGAAGACAAAGTGGGTTCCTGGCCATGGGAAAAGGAGCCAGCCTGGCTCAGCACAGCCCACCAGCAGAAACCCTGCCCTAAGAGGCTCCACGGCAGGTCCCACGGTGGGGCCCCAGCAGGTAGAGCCTGGGTATGGGCTGGTGTGTCAGGGTTCACCTGGGTGTAGTGGGGTACCTGTCAGTACTCGGAGTGGTACACACTTGAGCATGAGAAGCATGGGAAACAACGGGACAGATGCTGCTGCTCTGAATAACTGTCACTGAGGTGTCACTGGCACCTCATTTAGAGTGGTACCACAGGCAGCAAAATCGAGGGCATTTGGGTCAGTGGAAGGGCACGAGACAGCAGCATCACACACACCCAGTGGTAGCCCTTTCAGTCTGCCAGGACTCACTTTGCTCTTGGATGTTCAGCCTGAGCCAGGGACCTGCTCTCCTGGACACACTCCTGTCCCCTGCAGTCTGGCCTGTCTCTGATCTGTGTCATAGGAGGATGGAGTGGGAGGAGTATGGGAAGGGAGTGGCTTTTGAGGATGACTCTGTCCTTTATATCTCTTACAGAGGCAACACAGGATCCCTGTGGTGACCTGCAAATCAAGCCATCAGAAAGAAAATAGGGCCCCAAAGCCACCCCAGGTGCAAGCAGCCCCAGAGAAAAATGGCCATGAGAGCCTCGGATCATCCTCGCTGACCAGCCATTCCCTCCAGGATACCTGGAGGTTGCTGGACCTGAGCTCCAGCCCTTCTGGCCTACCCTCCCAGGATGAGTCCACTCCAGGTAGGAGAGGGTGGCCTGTCCCGGCAGCTGCCCACAGCAAGTGACAGTATAAGGGTGCGTGGTCACTGTGCTTGAGGCTGATGTCATCAACCACAGCATCCTTTCTGCCCCTCACTTTCCAGAGCTATGGTTTTAGCTACATGCAGATTGCATAGGTACCTGCAAGCTTATGTATGTTCCTTACCATACAGCACACAGCCTGCAGGACAGAAACCAGGCCCAGCACCCATCCTATGGGTGCCCATTAGAACAGAGTTAGCTTCCTCTCTAATAGAGGATGCCTTGTGGATGGTCCTGCTTCACTGGCCAAGGCTCCACTCTGTCCCGAGTCACATGCCAGGATACCAACAGGCTACAGCTCTGCCTGCATCAGTGGTCATCACAAAGTTTTCAGGAAAATGTATTTGAAGGACCCATTCAGGGGAGCCCCAGGAAATGATGTACAATAAGCGTGGGCAGAGGAAAAGGTTGTTTCAAAAACAGCAGCCAAAGACATCGCATGTAGGCCTGGAGTCCACCCTGCATCCTCCCCAGAGTATGTCCTCCTTGGCATGTTCTTGTGGCACACCCTCATCTCTAGTTGTTCTCCATCAGCTGGCCGGTTGGGTTCTTCCCAGTCTTTCCAATTGCAGATAACACAGTAGTGAATGAGCTGCACATATGCTAGAGTGCATGCATGGAATGAGTACATGCAAAAATTCTCAGTCAGAAGCAGACATGGTGGTGCTCGCCAATAATCCCAGCACTTGGGAAGCTGAGACAGGAGGATCACGGAGTTCAAGTCCAGCCTGAACAATATAGTGAGACTCTTATCTCAAAGGAAAAGATTTCCAAGGAGGGTCTGCTTTGTCAAAAGATATTGCTAGGTGGGGATGTAGCCACTTGCCCAACATGCTAAGCCCTGGGTCTGATCCCCAGCACTGAAAAAAAAAAACCCAAAACCAAGCTATTACATTCTAAATTTAGCAGCTATTGTCAAATTAGCCTCCATTCCCACAGCCACCTTCTCCAAACCCTCTCCAGCAGGGTCTAAAACATTGCTGTCTACCAGTCTGATGGGTGCCATTGTAACAATTATTTCTATTAGCAGTTGTCTATCTTTTCATCATTTTTTATCTGCCCACTTGTGTACTGGGTTATTGTGCTTATTCATTTCTGGGGGCTCATTCTATATAATGGAAATTAAGTCTTTTCTGAGACAAAAATTGCAAATGTTTCCCCCAGTTCTGCTTTTGTTTCTTCCCAGTACTGGGGATTGAACACAGGGCCTGATGCATGGTAGGCAAGCACTGTCACAGAGAACTGTATCACTAGCCCATTTTTTGTTTTGTTTTGTTTTTTGGTTTTCGGTCTGGGATCACAGGCATGAGCAACCATGCTTGGCACACAGGCCCATTTTTTAATCTATTTATTTTGAGACCTGGGACATGGTCTTGGTAAATTGACTAGGCTGAACTTAAACTTGTGTTTCTCTTGCCTCAGCCTTTTGAGTAGCTGGAATTACAAATGTGCACCTCCACACTGGCTTTTCATGTGTATTTTTGATTTTATGTAATTAATGTCCTTGTTTTTATCCTTTCTCAGTTTTTCACATATTTAGGCCATGCCAATCGTTTTTGTTTTTTGACAGGGTCTCACTATGAGGTTCAGGCTGGCCTTGAACTCAGGGCAGTCCTCCTGCCTCAGACTCTTGAGCGCCGGGATTACAGGTGTGTGTCACCTCATCCAGCTAGGAACTAAACTTTTTTTAACCCTAGGTAGCTATTAAGATGTCCCAGCACCTGACTGAGGGCCCCACATGTCGCACCTGTCTGAAAGCTTGTTTTGCTTGTTATGCTGCTTTTCAAGTTGTGTAGGTCTGGACTTCATTCTGCCCCATTCACCTCTCGGTCTATCCACATGTGGCACTACAGTATGTAAATTATTATGCTTCATGACCTCTTTCATGTTGGTGGGTCGAGACTCTCCTCTGTACATTTTTTCTCAGAATTTTTCTAATTCTCATTTACCTATTTTAGTTTTGTTTTTTGAGGTAGAATCTTGTGTTGTTCAAGCGGTCCTCAAACTTCCAGCAATCCTTCTGCCTCAGCCTCCTGAGTGCTGGGATTACAGGCACACCACACCCACCTGGGAATCTTTTTTTTTTTCTATAGTCTTTAGACTCAGCTTGTCTCCTTCCCCAAGCTCCTCCCATCAAAACTCTATTGTTAGTTTTCTTAGGATTATTACATTTACCTTCTGTCAAAGGACAAAATTACCAAAATTTAAAGATCTTAGTTGGTTTTACTTTCAACCCTAGATCGAGACCACCGTCATTCGTAAAAGAGTAGGCTCCAGTGAGCTGAACAGAGAGGTTGGTGTTACAAAGAACTTGAAGAAAGCCAAGAGCACGGGGGGGGGGGGGTTCCTGAGTTACTTTTTTTTAAGACAGGACCGGGAGGCAGGATAGGAAACAACTCCCCGATGAGCGAGCGATGAGCGAGCGTGGCCCAGTTGATTCTCTCCGAGGGACACGGTTAGGCCCTGGGCTTTGTCACCACTGTACAAGACCGGGCCGCCCCCCCCGCCCCGGCCCATTGGCTGTTGCCCCTCTGGAGGCCGGATGGATGGCTGTGGTCAGCATGGGGATGCGGGATGGCATAAGGGATGCCATCCTGGGGTTCAGCCCAGCCTGCGGGCCAGTACAGGCGCCACTTCCGAGTCAGTGCCTCTGCTGAGCCCATGGGCACAAGCTGGCAGTGCTCGGAGGCTGCGCTCACCTCCGGCGCGTCCCAGTCCGGGTCCTCGATCCTCTTTGCTGGTCCGTGCTTTCTCATTTTTTTAACAGCGTTTTCATTCTCTGTTCCCCCTTCTTGATCCCCTATGAGTGGAGAGTTGGGGTGGGACGTGAGGCCAGAGCACCACAGCAGTCTTTGGCTCGCGGTGCTGAAGTCTTCACCCTCCCACACAGCCCCCCCCCCCCCGCCTCCTCCTGCGCATGTCCACAGGAGCCTACACAGCCTTTCAGAGGAGGATTTGGGACCCCTGGGGCAGTGGGTCGTGTTGTCCCAGCTCCTTGAGAAGCCGAGGCAGGAGGACTCAAGTTCCAGGCCTGCCTGAGCAACTTATGAGCCCATGTCTCAAAACTTAAGAGCAAAAGGGACCAGGGAGGTGCCTCAGTGGTAAAGCACCCCTGAGTTCAACCCCCAGTGCCACAAACACCAAGGCCCAAGGCCTCCAGCTCTCCTTGCCCAGGAAAGCGGCTGAGTGCCCTGCCCTCCTGTCCTCGTCTGTACTACCTGCAGCTCCTGCTTCCTCTGGAATTTAGCTGTTGGTCTCTGAAGATGAAGTCTGCAGTCTTTTTTTTTCCCTCTTTATTCCTCTCTTCTTTTGGATAATTACAGGAAGAATAGGAGAGGCATGATGCATCCTCAAGGCAGAAATCCGCCTTGTGTTCTGATAAATGTGACCTAAGAAACGCCCACAGCATGTTGGGCATGGTGGCACACTCCTGTGATCCCAGCTCTTGGAATGTTGAGGCAGGAGGGTCCAGAGTCCAAGTCCTGCCCGGACAACTTAGTGAGTGAGATCCTGTCTCAAGGTAAAAAAATTTAAAAGTGCTGAGGATGTAGCTAAGTGCGGACACCCTGGGTTGAAGCCCCAAGATAGAGGAAGGGAGAAAGAAAGGAGGAGAGACAGAGAGTGAGCACGAGAGGGAAGTAAGGGGAGAAAAGGAACGCCAGCGCAGTCACACAGGGTCCAGCTGAGCTGCCAAGCCTGGAAGCCAGCTTTTCTTCAATAGTTTGAGACATTCTCATCATTGTGAGGCCTCTCCTATTAGTGGTGTTTTTCTAACATCTTACTAAAATTTTAAGTCCCATATTGCTTCTCATTTGTCCCACCAATTTTTTGGGTTTTTTTGTTTTTCAGATGGTCTCACTGTGTAGCCCAGGTTGACCTTGAACTTGTGATCCTCCTGTGTCAGCCTCCCAAGTGCTGAGATTATAGGCATGTGCCACCACACTGGCTTATCCCCCACCAATTTCTCTCTTTTTTATTTGAGACAGGGCCTCACTATGTAGCCTAGGCTGACCTTGAACTCGCACTGACCATCCTGCCTCAGCCTCCCAAGTGCTGGGATTGCAGGTGTGTACCACCATACCCATCTATACCACTGACCTCTTAAATATATAACATCTGTATTTTTCTTTATGCCCTACTGGTATCTTTGGAGTCTGAGCTATTGGGGACTGGTAGTCTATAAACAGAAGTAAATCTGACTAAGTTTGTGTTCGTTTATCTTTTTTATTTTACAAGTGTCTCATTGTAGTCTCTTGGATAATTGTTTTCTTCCAAGATGACTTTTAACAGTCGTTTTTGTGTAGGAAACTTTTCAAGGCCTCAGCTGCTCACATTGAAAACCCGTTAGCCTATGTTTCTGAGGAGCTACCAGCTGAGCACTTAGATTGTCACTGACACAGCCTAAGGCCCCAGCGGGTGAGTGATGCATCTCCAGTGTGCTCACGGGATGGCAGGAAGGTGGCATTTCTCAACTGGGAGCTTCGGGGATCAGCAGTACATTGGCACTGACTCCATAGAACCCGTTGGAGTCCATCAAACTGGGTAAAGTTAAAATTTGGAGTCACAGACTCACAGAGCTCAGAAAACCGAGGATAAAACCCAGGACCCACCCAGGGTGGGCATGTGGTGGGTGATCCCCAGTCCCAAAGTCTGCCTGCACCCAGGATATGAAGGGCATACGCAGGCACCACACGCTGCCACCCATGTCACTCCAGCCTCCTCCTGGCCATCAGCTGCATCCCAGGAGCAGAGACGGTGAGGAATGCAGGCAGCTCAGCAACAAGGCACTAGGAAGCCAGAGGGCTGACCTGGGCCTGCGCAGCACAGGAGCAGCGGGTGCAGTGCAGGCAGGTCAGGTGGGACAAGAACTTCCTGCCTAGCAGAGGTGTCCCTCAGCAGGAACACAGGAGTTCATTTTATTGTTTAAATTACTTATTTTTATTGGTCTTTAAGTTATCTATGTGTGGGGTGGATATACCTCAGTTGAATAAGCACCTGCCTGGCAAGTGCAAGGTCCTGAGTTCAATCCCCAATACCGCAAAAAAAAAAAAAAAAAAAAAAGAATCTATGTGTGATATGTGTGTTCTGTGTACTTTGGGTATATTTTATAACAAAGTTGTAAAGAGGGAAAGATCAACTATGTGGAATTCTGCAGGGAAATAAGTATCTTAGTCCCTGGGACAAATAATACTTGGCACTGGGACAAATACCGCACCTGCATCCTTTTTTTTTTCAGTTTTTTGAAACAGGGTCTTGCTGACCTTGAACCCACTTGTAGCCCAGATTGGCCTCAAACTGGCAGAGATTCTCATGCCTTAGCTTCCCGAGTACTGGGATGGCCTCTGCATCTTGACAGAGGAGTTTGCTCTGGCTCTCAGTTTGTAGAGGTTTCCATCTGTGCTCAGTTGACCCCAAAGCAGAGGGTTGTAGCAGAGAAGAGCTGCTCATTCCAGGGCAGCCAGGAAGCAGAGAGAGTAGGGAGGAGCTGGAAAGGGAGATACAACACTCCAGGTCACAGGTCTCACTGCGAGGGACCCCTCTTCCTCCAGTGCCCACTCCTGGCAGCAGGCCAGCTATGAGCCTTCCAGATACAAGAGGCTTCAGGGGCCATTTTAGAGTAAACCAGAGCAGGTCAGGACAGAGACATGACGAGTTGTTTTGGTTTTTTGAGAAAAGGTCTCATTCTGTAAATCAGACTGGCCTTGAACTCAAAATGATCCTCCTGCTTTGGCCTCCTAGAGTAACTCCTGGTTTTACCAAGGTGGAGGTCCCTGGTATCAGTGGAGTGGCAGGGGTTGTCACGCCAGGCTTCTGGTGGAGTGGCCTGAGCTAACAGTGGGATGGGTGATCTATTCAGCAAGCTCTGCTCAGAAAGCAGCAGTGAAGAAAACAGGGGCCAGTGGAGCTGGGGTGGCAGGAAGTCTCCTCGTACAGGAGAAAGACGGAGATTAGCACTGCTGCAGAGCAGGGGCAGAGGCAGGGCGAGGGGGAGCTGGAACTGTGAATTTGCCACACTTGTGTAGGCGTATGAGTCTATGACAGCCATGTACACACTGGCAAAAGACTCCTGGGTCACAGACAGAGGCCTGTGTCCTGGTGGGGTGGGACTCAAGGTGACCCAGAGAAAACCCAGGATCTTTCATGATAGTCTTATACCTGGCCTTGAGGGAGAACCCCCCCATACAGACAACCTTGAAAAGAACTGGTTGTGGATGGCTGACTGTAAGCCCAATACTCTGGGAGACTGAGGCAGGAGAATCTCAAGTCAAGAGTTAGCTAGGACAATTCAGAGACATAATGAGACCCTGTCTCAAAATGAAATGTAGGGAGCTGGGGAGATAGCTCAGTGCCTGGCTGGGAAGCACAAGGTCGTGAATTTGATTCCTAGCACAAAAAAAAAAAAAAAAGAAAGAAATGTAAAAAAGCCAGGTTTGGTGGCACAGGTCTATAATCCCAGCACTGAGGAAGCTGAGGCAGGAAAATCACTGTCAATTTAGGCCAGCCCAGGCTATAAAGTGAGTTCAAGGGTCAGCCTGAACTATGTAGTGAGATCCTGTCTCAAAAAAACAAACGTGGGGGCTGTATACTGGGTTCAATCCCCAGTACTGGAGAGACAGACATCGGGCAGGAGCACACAGAACCAGGTGACAGGCCTAGCGTGGTGGGGTAGTAGAGCCAGAACCCTGGCAGATTCCCTTCATTGTCTTATACAGGATGCAAAGCCACAGGCTCTGGGAGGAGGAGGGTTGCGGAAAGGGGTTGTGAATGCCTTTGGCGAGGGGCAGAGCTGCAGGGAGTGAAGTGGGGCTGCCCTGCAGGAAACAGTGGTGAGCAGAGAAGGCAAGCAGTAGGGCGCTCTTCTGCAGCCACCAGCAGTGATGTGCACGGCAGTTGTGGCAGTGAGGCTGTGTGTGGGTCTGGTCACGGCAGGGCAGGGCACAGCATCTGGGCTTCAGGTCCCAGGACAGCCAGTGGGGTGGGGTCAGGCGGCACTTCCGAGGCCTGAGCTCATGGTGGCACCAAACAAAGAGCAGACTGAAGGGGGCAATGCCCCTCCCAGGCCACACTCATGTGGCCACAGAGATGCAGGAGAGTCAGCCCTCAGGACAGGGGGAGGAATTGCAAGGAAGAAACCGGGCTGGGCAACCTGTTGAGACCTGGTCTGAAAATGTTAAGAACAGCTAGGGATGTAGCTCTGTGCTACAGTGCCTCTAGGCCCAATCCCTCCTACCGAAAAGAAAAAAAAGGCAAAGCAAAAAGATGCATTTTAGCAATGAGGCTTTTGGTTCTCCCTGTAAAAGATCTCATCATCTCAATGGCAATGATCAGTGCGACCTAGTGGTTTGAATTGTAGTTTCGTGGGAGTGGGTGACTACTAGGGATTGATCCTAAGGCCTTCATACTGAGCTACACGCGAGTCCCTTTCTTCTTTGGTATTTTGCTTCCTTTCTTTGGTATTTTGAGACAGGATCTTGCCATGTAATTCAGGCTGGCCTTGAACTCACTATAATTATAGTCCAGCTGGACTTAAATTTGTGGTGATCTTCCTGTCTCAGCCTCCAGAGTGCTAGGATTAGAGGCATGAGCCATCACACCCAGCTTTTTTTTTTTTTTTGAGACAGGATCTTACCAAGGTGCTGTTGCCCTGGCTGGGCTCAAAGTTGTAGTCCGCCTGCCTCAGCCTCCACGGGTGCTGAGATTACAAGCCTGTCCCCTACAACCAGCTCATAGGAATACTGGGGAAAAAGAGAATAGAATTACGGGATGAGAGGGTAGAATAAAAAAGAGGATAGAACCTCTGGTCAGGAGGAGGTATGTGCCATACCACACTGACACGTGGGGCAGTGTACAGCGTGAGGACAGTCAATCTGCAAGTTGCACTCCAGATGCTGGGATGAAGTCTCCTCTGCTTTTTTTCTTTTTTTAAACTTTCAGGTGCAAGGATTATAGCTGTGCACCACCATGCGCAGCCCCGCTTTTTCTATTTTATTTTTAAACACTGAATGCATTCTGAGTAGTGAACTGTGGACAGTTAACAGTGTGCTGAAATAATACTGACATGGTCAGAGCTCAATGGTACCCACCTTTGGGGACAGCTGAAGAGCATGGCACTTGGCCTAGAAGTGGCTGTGCTGGTTCTGAAGTGGCCCAGCACCAGGGCCTGACTGTCCTGAGGTCAGCATTGCCTCATGCACCCCCAGATGCAGTTCCTCTGAGAGGACGACAACTGTGGGTCAGCACAGGGCACCTTACCCCCAAACATACACACAGGGCAGCCCCCTACCCACCCGCCCCACAGTCCATCTGCCCAGCTTCCTCCTTCCTGGTACCTGCCTCCATTCAAACTGTGCAAGGAGGTAACTGAAGAATGGGGGTCTGCAGCCCTGGGGAGACCTTCAGCAGGAGCACCTAGGCCTTCGCATGATCAGAGAAGCTCCTGAATGCTGTGAAAACCACGAGGCTAGAGAAAGAGGCACTGCCTGGTAGGAGGGTGACATACAAGGCAGTAGCTTCTCCAAACTGCACTCACTTGGTATAATTCTTAGGGAAGTACGGACAGGGTTTCTAGGGAAGCCAAAGGTATTTTCAAGTTCACAGCCACAAAATATGTGGGCAGAAGTAACAAGCAAAATGTAGTCTTCCAGAAATCAACATCAAAAGAAGCAATGCTAACACAAGAAGGCTAGTTAAAAAAAAAAGACAGATCCTGAGCCCTGCCAGTGGAATCTATTCAATATGGTGGTTTCCTTCTCCTGGAGCTGTTTGGTAAAGGCATGGTGGGGACAGTTTGTGCAGGCCCCTTCCTTGGGGCCTGCACAGTCTGTGTGACCTCTCTCACTTGCACAGCCTGTCAACCATGCTAAATGTCACTCCAGGCAGAATGAGGGACTCAGAAGCAACCCATACAACATGCAGAAGCAGAATGGAGTATTTGCAAATGGCTGGAAGAGGGCTAACCTTGGATGTAAGGGAAGAAATCTCAAGTTTTAATATAACTACTTTTACCCCCCAAATGATCCAGGTTAACAGTAGCACATGCCTATAATTTCCATCTTCTCAGGAGGATAAGAGAGTAGGTGAGTTCTAAGCCAGCCTGGGCAATTTAGTGAGACCCTGTCTCAGAATAAAGTAAGGCCAAGTGTGGTGATGCATACCTATAATCCTGGCGCTCTGCAAAACTGTGGCAGGAAGACTGCAAGTTTGAGCCCAGACAGGGCAGGTTAGCAACTTAGCAAGACCCTGTCTCAAAGTAAAAATATGATATATAAAAAGGTGTGAAGGCCAGGCATGGTGGTAATACACCTATAATCGCAGTACTCGAGGCTGAGGCAGAAGGATCACTACAAGTTTGAGGCCAACCTGAACTAGATAGTGAATTTAAGGCCAGCATGTTGAGACTCTGTCTTTAAAAGGGGTTGGGGTTGTACCTCAGTGTGAAGGCCCTAAGTTCAATCCTCAGTACTGCAAAAATAATAATTAATCAATTAATTAAAAGGACCAGAGACATAACTCAAAGTGGAAGGATAAGCTTCAGCAAAGGACACTTGCATCTGAACAGCTCATACACCTGAGGGCCACAGGTCCCAGGCAGAGCTACAGGACCTCATTCACCAAAAAACCAGTCATAGGCTGAGCTATTCCTAGTCCTATTCCTAGCTTCTGTGGGTGCAAGTTGTGGGTACCCAGTCACCGATAGCACGAGTTAGGACCCTAGACACCAGCACTGCCTCCTTGGAGCAAGGGGCTCCATACTCGCCCTGGTCACACCTGATACCTCCTGGGGGCCTGAGACAAAACGTGCATAGCCCTTAGATAAGAGCAAGCCTTTCCTCCTGGTCGCCCTCTCTCCTGTGGGCTATAGTACCTGCTCAGCCTCACCAGGAACCCCATGAGTACAGCGCATGTCTGCACTTCTGTACGTGTGACCTCTCTCACTTGCACATTGCTGTGGTGGCCTGTTTCTACATCTGTGTGTGGACCCACAGAGCTGACTGGTCTTGGCAGTTCACGAGCACTGCGCACCTTATCTTGACTATCCTCAGGTTGTGCGTCCATACACATGTGCTGCTGGTCACCTGTGCTCCTGGTGGTGTTGCTGTGGACAGCCACTGTGCATGTGGTGTGCTCATGGGAATCTTCAGTGGATAACTATCTAGAAGGGAAATAGCTGGGTCAAAGTGTGGGTAGTCTGTGTTACAGAAATATTACCAAATTGTCCTCAGAGTTGGCCAGACGCCTGCAGCTGGCTAGGAGTGGAGGGCACCTTTCTTCACCCAGCACTGGCAGGCAGACTACCCAAACATTTTCTTACTTTTTGCTTTTGGTCAATGTGCTCCTTTCACAGGTGACTAAGTGAGCTAGAAATATAGGAAAAGTGGGTTTCCTGAGACTTCTAGAGCTGAGCCAAGGGGTGAAAACTCCATCCTGAAAGGGAGGGGGAAGTGCTGGGGAGCCCTGTGCTGTTCTCCCAGGAGGGGCCCCAGGACTTCTAGGAGGATCACTGAAGTCCAGTTCTGGGGGGTGCCCATCTCAGTCCCAGGCCTGCAGAGTCTCAGGTCTCTGATTTCTCCAGGAACAGAAAGACCTGCTTGTTCCTCTATATGATCAGGAAGGAGCAGCCCCCTGGGTGTCAGAGCCTCTTAGGGCCTCTTTCCACCTGCCTGGAAAGTGTTTCAGTCCACTTCCAAGTGGAAACTGAGGGTAGGACCCCAGGCCCAGCATCCATTCCGCTCCCTTAGAGCTCCAGACGGGACAGGTAGGCACAGGTCCTGGGGCCAGAGGGTCCTGGGGACCTCTGAGGAACATGGGTCTGTGTTGAAACCAGGCAGCGGGAGAGGGCCCCAGCCTGAGCCTGTCCAGCAGCCACTTGCTTCTGGGCTGCTACAGGCCCGAGCCCTGGCAGGACAGGAGAGGAGCACGGTTTCTCCCCTAGGCACTTCTCCCAAACTGGCCAACTGAGGCTTGGGCTTAGGAAGAAAAACGGGTCACAGTATGAATGTTAGATTTTTAAAAATTTGTCCTTTAGCAAGGTGTGGCGGCACATACCTATAATCCCAGCACTAAGGAGGCTGAGCCAGGAGGATCATTGCAAGTTCAAGACGAGCCTGGGCTACAAAGTGAGCTTGGGGCCACCCTGAACTGCATAGCAAGACCCTGACTCAAAAAGACAAATACATAAATAAATAGATAATTAATTAATTAATTAATTAATTTGTTCTTTCAAAAATTACATTTGCTTTTCCCTGAAATTTTGAAATTTTTTCTTTAAAAATTTTGCTCAAAGTCAGACATGGTGAAAATGCCTATAATTACAGCACTGGAGGCTAAGGCAGACAAATCGCACCTTCAAGCCCAGCCTTGGTAGCATCTGAGACCCTCACTCAAAGCAAAACTACAAAGTCCCTGGTTCCACCCCCAGTTCTGGGGGCAAGTTTGCATACAGTGCTAAGACATAGCCCTGTCTGCTGCCGGTCTAAAGTCTCTGTAAGAACCTGCTTACACACTGAGAACCTTCCTGTGCAGATTTGTGTAGCCACTCACTGCTGGCCTTCTCTTATATGATAATGTAGGGGTTAAAGCAGAACAGAATAGCCACCTCACATCTGACAGCCAGACCGAGAGTCTCCCTGCCCAGAGTCGCACCGCCCAGCTGCTGGCATCTCTGGGCTCTTGGTGGCTCTGTGCTTAGGCCACTTCTCAGAGACTCGGGGTCTGAGTCAGCCCTGACCCCAGACCCAAGCCCCTACCACAGCAGCAGAGGATACGGTGGCCCGCGGTGGCAGGTGGGTGGCCAGCCACAAAAGGCTTTGACACCCACGGAGCTGCTCCTTTCTGACCATGTGGGAGGAGCAAGCAGATCTTTCTGTTCCTAGAGAAAACAGAGGCCTCTTTATAAAATGTTTCCCTTTTAAATATCAGTAGCTAATTAAATCAAGCCAAGATGTGGGTCAGCAAAGCTGTGTGCAGGCTCCAGGTGCTAGTACCACATGGAGTCCTAGGACCGCTTTAAATAGCTGGCCACACCTGGTGGCTGTATGGGCAGCTTCTGGCAAAAAGCAGTGGTGAGTGGGAGGTTCTCACCTCGGTAGAGTCTGGCAGGGGATGAGCCAGCACAAGTGCACTAGGACTGGGGCCTAGAGGCCCAGCCTGGAGCCATAGCCTCTTGCCCCACACGGGTGCTGCACCCTAAGCAGATCTAGAGCCCCAAGTGACAGACTATGCAGGGACCTTGAAACACAGCATGCAACATGCAAAAGCTTTAACTGGAGTCAGGTGCAGTAGTGCACACCTGTCATGTAACACTCGGGGAGCTGAGGCAGGAGCATTAAGGCCAGCCTGAACTGCATAGAAAGACCCTGTCTCAGAATAAACAAAAAAAGCATTTAACTGTGAAGGAAGAGAACATGGGAAGGGACTTGAGCACAGGAGAAGAGCGGAGGGGGAGATGAGACCGGCCTGTTAGCATGAGAGCAGGACAGGAGGGGGACTTGAGCAGGACTTTGGGGAGCTGCTAGCCAGCTAGAGTCTATAGTTCTTTCAGTGGGTCATGAGCGTGGTAGTTTCTGAGATTTTTTTCCTCTTATGTTTTAGGGATTTCCTCCCTGTACGGGGTGTGGGTTTGAGGCTGTCTTCCTGAGACATCACAGTGGCCCCTGATGTTGCGGTCCCTACTATAAGATGGAAGGATCATAAGTTTGAGCCCAGCCTGAACAATTTAGTGACTTAGACACAGTGACACCCTGTCTCATGATTTTCTTTTTAAAAAGGGCTGGAGATGAGGCTCAATGCAAAAGTCTTAGGTTAATCTCCAGTACTGCTATTAAAAACAATAACAACAACAAAAAAAAAAATTACAAAAAAGGGAAAGATATGTTCTATACATTCTAAAGTGTTTGTCACCAGTCACTCAGGTCCTGTTGCCCTTTGTTCCCTAAGAAACACCAGAGGCACCCAGGCATGGTGGCATGCACCCAGTAATCTCCGTACTCTGAGAGGCTGAGGCAGGAGGATTGCAAGTTCAAGAAAGCCCAGCCTAGGCAATTCAGTGAGACCCTGTCTCAAAATAAAAAATAAACCTAGGTGTGATATCACTAGCACTCAGCTAGCTCTCAGGAGGATGAGGCAGGAGGATCACTGTGAGTTCAAGACCAGCCTGGGCTGCATTGTTGAATTCAAGGCCAACCTGAACTATAAAATGAGGCCCTGTCTCCAAAAAAAAAAAAAAAAAGAACTAGAGATATAGGTCACTTCAGAGACCCTAGGCTCAATCCCAGCTACTGGGGTACAGAGCCCTAGAATTCCCATCTCTTGTCCCCACAAGGATCTTGTCCTATTTCATGAGGACCCCAGGTCATCCATCTAGTTCTGGTGTCAGGTGTGTCACAGTGGGGTCTCCTGGCCCTTTCCTAAGGGGCTGCTCTGGACTAGTTGTATTCAAGACAGTCCTCTGAGACCAGGTCTGGGGCCATGCTGGGCCCCAAAGGCATAAAAACATAGCCCACAGGGGCTTCAGCCCCATTTTCTGCACTCACAGGCTGAGTCAACACTCTCCCAACCAGCATCAAAGGGCAAAATCACAAAGATCTAGGGTAAAGATCTTTTTTTTTTTTTTTTGCGGTACTGGGGATCGAACTCAGGACCCTGCGCTTACTAGGCAAGCGCTTATTCCACTGAGCTATATCCCCAGCCCTAGGGTAAAGATCTTGATTAGAGCTAGGTATGCGCCTCACGCCTGTCCTCCCAGCATGCGGATGGGGAGGGGATCTCAGGGGTGGATAAAAAGGAGCAAGATGTGATGAAAGTAAGGGTCCTAGAGAGGCCAGTTTCATAGATGGATGGGCTAAGGAAAGCAGAAAGGAGAACAAAGGGTGACTGGTCTTTTAGTGACCTCCTTGTCAGGGGTGGCAACAGGGACAGTCAGTTGCTTCCCTGACAGGACTGAGGCCTGGAGGGTTTCATCACCATGCAGATTGAAGCTGACCTCTGCGGCTATTTGGCTGTTGCCTCTCTGACCTAGTTTCCTGGAGGCCCGATGGACAGCTGTGGTCAGCGTGGGGATGCAGAGGCACCATTCTAGTGTTCAGCCCGGGATGCAGGGCTGTGACGGGAGCCTTGTCCACAACAGTAGCTTCCTGTGATCTGGCTGAACACCAGGAAGTACCTGCCGCTGCCACCCAGCCTCTAGGGACACTTGTGAAACCCTGGGCTGAGCTCAGGAGATCAGGGTAGTTGGTAACGAGTGAGTGGTGACGCATTTTGTGACAAGGAGCAGGTGAAAATCACACCAGAAAATCACACCGGATGGCTGGTCTCAAAGAGCAGCTTGTGCCTCTGATGTAAGTAGACCTGGAACATCGTGTCCTGGCTGCTCTTCCAGAGGCCTCCCTTCAGGTCAGGAGCCTGTGCTGGAAGGTGACACGGAGTCCTGGTGGCCTCATTGACATGGACAGGTAGTGAAAAGCCTCAGGACAACCTCAGGGAGGAGGAGAGCTGGCTACAGTCCAGGAGCCAGGCAGAGACACCCTAGCATTAGGCTTACATGGGCTGGGACACCTCGTACTGCTGTGGGCACCAGTGTCCTGACTGTGCCCAGAGAAAGGCCTTCTTGAGGCTGCCGTGCCTAGCCCACAGCAGCTCCTGTGGCCACAGCTGAAGCCATCTGGGAGCCAAGTGTTGGGCCCAGAGGGCGTGCTAGGCCCTGTGCAGGTGAGCCCACCTCTGCCACCTGAGCCCTCCTAGGTCTGTAGTTGCACACTTCTGGGAAGGGGTTGTTCAAGTAGGTCCCCGTTAGCTCTTGAAAGTGTTGTGGCCACTCAGGAAAGTAACTTCTGTTCAAGTGGCTTTTAAAGCAAAGCAAATACTTTAAGAAATAATTCAGTCAGTTCACTTTTCAGTAGTGTTTATTCTAAGGCCACAGAGTGGCTGGCACCCACTTCTGCCTCTGCCAAAGTGTGGTAATAAGGATCAGGCTTGTGTTCCCCATAAACAAGCAGAAAACTGGGTCATAGGGTCTAGCATCACCCACCTCTGCCTTTAGGCTGGCTACCTGAGAAAGCATGCCAAGAGTCTACACAAGGCCTCTCCTAGGCTCCTTTCTGGGATTGTTTGTTTACAGTACCACAGGTGGAACTCACGGCTTTGCTCTGAGCTATGTCTCTGATCTTTTTTTAAATAATTGCCCAGGTTGAGCTCAAACTTGTGATTCTCCTGCCCCAGCCTCCCAGCATGCTCACTTATAGGCATGTGCAGCACTCTTGGCTGAGGAGCTTTCAGAGTTCCTCTTTCTTACCTGAATACCAGCCTACTCTTGTACAGAATAAAACTCCAATGGCCCTAAATCAAGGCCAGCAGTTTTCAGAAGCTGTTGGTTTCAAGCAGGAGCCTAAAGTGGTATCTTTCTATGGTCTGTTGGCTATTTCAGAACTTTAAAAATGTAATGGTCAATTCATTAGAAAGAAACAAACAACTAAATAAATTTTACGAGAGGACTTCAAGATGGCGACCGGGTAGGCAACAGAGAGAGAACCTCCCGGAGGAATGCCACTCAGACAAAGGAATATAGGGATATAGCAACATGTGAAGGACGGAAGGGAAAGAGGTGGGTATCCTGAACTCAGGAAGGATCTGAAATGGGAATTGAAGCCCGCGGAAAGACTAAGCCCGACCTCTTCTGGAGGAAAGGATTGGAAATCCACCATGGCGCAGTCGGAGGGAGAGGAGAAGGAGGAAGTCACCGCTCCAAACATACCCTTGGCCCACGCCCTCATTCCGGCATTCGCAACTTCAGCTTTGGAGGCCCATGCTCACGGAAGCCTCCCGACTCGGTCAGGGGAGAGCGGAGTTCTGAGAGCTGGCCCAGGGCGGGAGAGGGGAGGGCGCAGCCAGGAAAAGAGGCAATGGCGGTTGGGAGCAGAGAAGTTACAACAGCCACTGGGGCAGAGTCCCCACCCTGCGGCAACCTTCCTAATCAGCACCTGGAGAGAATCAATGCAACTAGTACACAGCCCACCACACCCGGCTCTGTGCCTGCCTCGAGGCGGTGGCCCCCTGCCTCTCCGCTGGGTGAGCGGCTACCGGCGGAGAGCAGTGGGGAAACTCGGTGGCTTGCCGCAGCGGTTCCCAGGGATCCAGCCAAGGAGCAGACGGGGGCTCCAGCACCGCAACGGGTGGGAGATACAGATGGAGGTGGATCGCGTGGCTCCACACCCTTCTCACTCCAACATAAGGCAGGAAGCACGAGCTGGGTTCCCGGGACTCAGCTCCCACCCTGAGCTCTCTCTGGGAGCACCTTGAGTCTTGGCGGTTTGAGCAAGCACCGCCTGTTCCTGACAACAATGGGACAAATCCACGGTCTTCAGGACTCACCCCAAACTATTAATGTGAGCACCAAGAGGGTCTCCTTACAGCTTGCACATATGAACCTTGCATGAACCTATAGCAACAAATTAGATGAAAAGCAGCAGACCAGGAGTCTGAAAAACAACAACATACTCCATACAGCAGACCCGAGAAAATCCTCGAACTCTATTCTAGAACTAATCTTTAAACTCAGTTCATACCCTGAAATAACACAGAACGGGCAGGGAGATTTCAGGCCCTTATACCAAGCATCGTAAGTTCGTCCAATGCCCAGCTGCAAGGGGTGGGGAACGGTAATACTGAAGATGAGGAGGGAGGAGAAGAAAGGGTCTCCGGCATCGAGGCAACGGGACAGAGCCGAATGGGTCACCAAGGGCGCCCCAGGGCTGCGTGCCCCCCCCGTGGCTGCTCTGCTGTGGGCCCCGCTGAGGGTGCCCCACAGACTGGACCCGCCCCCACCCATAGCAGAGCGACGGGGCGGAGCCTGGTGGTCCGCTGTGAGCATAGGTGCTTTTCCACCTCCGACCATGGCAATTTGTATACACCCATGTATGTTATAGTATAGTCTGAGGCAGCTATATCTCTTCCCAAGGCAAGAGTCCAAGGATATTGATAAGCCCAGGAGTACAGTTATTATCACAGGGAAGGTGACTGATTGAGTGGTAGGGCAACGGAGATGAGGGAGGAGAAAATTGAATGATCAAATGGGCCATTGTCTGTGTAACTGAGAAACAAATGTGAAGGTAACACTATGTAGGACAGCATCCAGAGCTAATTCCCTTCTATGTTCTCTATAATTTTGTATTTCCTCAATTGTTTTTGTATTAACAGAAGTGAAGATAACTTTTTATATTACACAGCATCTAGTGCAAATTCCCTACTACCTTCTCTATAATTTGGTATTTCCTTTAATGTTTTTGTGTTAACTAATGTGAAGATAACATTATGTAATACAACATCCAGGGGTAATTCCCTACTATATTCTGTATAATTTTGTATTTTCTGTATTGTTTATGGCTTATTCTGGTTCATATGTCTCCATTCTTTTGTCTTTAAAATTTAAAAAAAATTTAAAAAAAAGAATAAAACTCCACAATGAACAGAGCTTGGCGGCACACACCTGTGACCTCAGCAGTTGAGAGGCTGAATCACAAGGGTCACAAGTGCAAGCCCAACCCAGGCAGCATAGCGAGACCCTTTCTCAACAATAGAAAGTGCTGGAGATGCAGCTCTATGTGAAGGCTCTAGGTTCAAACCCAAGTACCACCACTAGCAAAAAGAACCCAAAATTTATAAGAGACCATTTTGGGGCTTTGTTGTTTATCTTTGTAAGTTAGGGTGACTTTACACTCAAGTTCCTCCCGGTTGCTAGAATCACAGCTGTGTGTCAGATGTGAGTGAGGCCACTGTTGACCTGAGCTTCTGTGCTGGCCCCCAGCCAACCAGGTGATAGGATGTTTCAAAATGGAGCCATAAGCAGGAGCCCTGCACTGAATCTAAACTTCACCTACCCTATCTGCAGTCAGGATTAGCCATCTGTGAGTCCCAAACAGGCCAGTCTGCCTTGGCAGATAATGAAGTTACCTCTATCCTAATCCTTTCAGAAAAGTTAACCCAAAGTAACTTCCTGTTAACCAATCAGTTTTTTTTCTGGTTTTGGTGTTTTCTTGTTTTTTTTAAATTCCCTGTCCCTACCTTACAAGGAAAGTAACTTTGAAATGACCTTTTTGTTGTTTTATTTCTGCTTTTTCTTTTGCGGCCTCTTCTGTCTATAAAACCAACTCATCTGCTGAGGCCATAGCAACACTCAGCCTGTTTTATGGGATGGCAGGTGGCCAGTTAGGATGGGCAAACCACGTGATGGTCTCATCCTTGGCCACGTTGAACCAGGCAAACCTAACCAGCCACACTTTCCTCCACTGCCTGTGAGATTCCCTAAGAAACACCAAGTGCTGGCCAGGACACAGATCTCAGTCAATTTTTTTTCTTTTTCTTGAGACAGGGTCTTGCTATGCAATTCAGGCTGTCTTGAACTTACTGTGTACCCCAGGCTAGCCCTGAATTCAGCCATCCTCCTACCTCAGCCTCCTTCCCTCACCCCCAGTATTGGTGTTATAGGTGTGTGCCACTAGGCCTGGATCATTCAATTTAAAGGATGGAAATATGTTTCCTGAATGCAGAGGAATTTAATTAGATATCAGTACAAAGGTTCTAGAAAAAGCTCCAAATATTTTTTTAGATAAAATACTTCTAAATAGGCCAGGTATGGTAGGCTGAGGCAGGAAGATCACTGTGAGTTTGAAGCCAGCCTGTATTACATAAGAAATTCAAAGCCAACTTGAACTACATAATAAGACTCTGACTCAAAATAAATAAATAAAATCAATAATCCACACTTCCACTTAAGGAGTCAGAAAAATAAAAACAAATTAAACCTGAAGATTTAAGAATTAAATAGGAAGAATAATGCAGGAGAACAATGGAATTGAAATCTGATTCATTGAAAAAAGTCAGAAAGACTGACACATCCAGCTAGTTCAAGATAAACATCAAAGGGGCTGGGAATATAGCTCAGTGGAATAAGTGCTTGCCTAGCAAGCGCAGGGTCCTGAGTTCGATCCCCAGTACCGCAAAAAAAAAAAAAAGATAAACGTCAAATTGAAAACCTGAGAAGGTAAACATCAGAATAAGCAGTTTATCTGCCAAATTTGGTGATCTGTCTGTAACCACAGCATTCTATGAGGAGGACTTTCCTAGTGAAACCCTGTCTCAAAAATTAGAGACACAGTCTTCCAACCCAGTTTTTCAAGTGTAGAGTTTACTAGAAACTGGGGCTTCAGGGAATACTAAAAACAAAAACTAAATATTTTGGATTTTAAATTTCTCAGCACTTAGGACTAGGGAGGGGCTGAATTCCCTGTTGGGGAGGAGAAGTCCTAGTTCAACACTCTTCTGAGTTTAATTCTTTCCCTTGTGGCCAGTCACCCACCCCATCTCAGGCCCTTCTCCTCACTCATAAACTAAGAAAATAAACTTCTGGACTTGAACATCAAAAACAAAAGGGAGGCCTTTGCTCAGAGTCCAATGCAAAGAAGATGATAGGCACTGGCATAGTGGCGCACATCTGTAATCCCAGCATGTAGAAGGCTGAGGCAAGAGGATCTCCTCAGGTTTAAAGCTAGCCTAGGTAGGCTGCATCGTGAGTTCAAAGCCAGCCTGCGCTGCATAGTAAGACCCTGTCTCAAAAAACAAAAAACCCAGTCAGCCGAACTGCTGATGGTCGGAAACAGGCCTGTCTTACTGAAATGGCTCCATTGCCCAGGTGGGTTTGGAGTTTGCAGTCTTTCTGCCTCAGCCTCCTGGAGTGCTAGAATTACAGGTGTGTGCTGCCACACCCAGTTTAAAAACAGCTGGGAGTAGGGGGATGAAAAAGCAGATTGTTGGCAATACCCAAACACTAGCAGGAGCAACCAAGCTCAGAAACTTTCCTGGCAGAAGACAGACCCATATGGAGCTGTCCCTAAACTCACCCTTGTGTTCACAGTCTCTAGAACGGTAATGGCAAACCTTTTGAGCTTTCAGTGGTAACAGTGCACTGGGACAGAGTGCCATAAGTTCGCCACCATTGCTCTAGAAGGAGGTCCAGGTTTGCAACAGCAAAATCAAGAGGAGCCAACACAGGGAAGGCAGTGGCCATGGGCAGTGCACAAGTGCCACAGACTCTTGCAGGTGCTTGGGACTCCTATCAAGTCGCTGGAGTCTTCTTAATTATTCTCCTCAGTGGTACTTAGGCACACCTGGGAGGTCATTATAGCTGTGCCCGTCTCCCCAGGAACCCTAGCAGCTGGGGAGCCCTGGGGAGGGGGTGCAGGGAGCCAGCTGCCGCCCTGCTCTCCTGTCCAGGCCTACTCATGGGGATCATACTCAGGGGTGCTCTACCACTGGGCTACAATCCCAGCCTCTTTTTTTCACTTTTTTAAATTTTGAGACTGTCTCAGCTTGAACTTGCAGTTCTCCTGCCTCCACTTCCAAAAGTGCAGAAATTGCAGGCAGGCACCACCTCACCCAGCATTTTGTTTTGTTGATATTGGGTCTTTATATGTAACCCCTACTGGCCTCAAACCCTACATTCTCCTGCTTCAGCCTCTTAAGTAGCTGAGGTTACAGGCATAGTTCACCATGCCCTGCTGAGGTTTTGTTTGAAGATACAGTCCCTCAACTTAAAAAGAAAAAGTATGTAGAATAGCCCACTTGTTTTCTGAATTCATGAGGCTGTTTGGTGTCTAGAGGACTTAGCTAATGCCACGCCCTCTGTGAGGAGCGGAGTGGGTCATCCTCTGCTGAGGGACTGGTTGGTGGCAGAAGCAGCAGCAGAAACCAGATGTCCCCAACTTGGCCTAGAAACTCTGTGTGTGGGGGGGGCTTTGTTCCTTTAAATAAAACTTTGTGAAATGGGCAGTGGGCTGGCTTAGAGTTGTCTGGATTT
>PVLD010016300.1:0-45435 GCA_004027595.1 Dinomys branickii | reverse complement strand
AAGAACAGATGGGACGAAGTAAAGGAGAAAAGAAAAAGACAAAAATGTATGTATGTATATATGAATATATATGAATATACATATATGCAGGAGGGCTAACATGGTTCTACTATTGTATTATATCACTTAATGCTAAGCAATAATCGATGACAGGATATTAGATTAATCTTGTATGTCTGTATGTGTTATCCTGAACACATACTTTGAAGATATCAATATGTAAAGCAGCAACAAGTGGTGTTTTTTTTTGTTGTTGATGTTGTTGCTGTTGTTGTTGTTTGCCTGTTTTGTTTCTTGTCTTTGGATTTTTGGTTTTTGTGTTTTTTCTGTTGTTGAGAGGATTAACTGTCTGACTAAATTTGCATGTCTGTATATGGATTCATAGACTTACAATTCGAAGATATCAATGGATAAAGCAATAACCACTGTTGAGACCATATCACCTTGTCTATAGATTAGTTGTGATTGTACTGTTTTTTATGATAATTGGTGTCTGTTTGTCAATATGTTTTTGTACTTTTATGTTTCTAAAATAAAAAAAAAAAAGATAGCATTCACATAAGATATAATGCACTGTTCTGGAGCACACATTTAAAATTTTGGCCATTGTTTGTACAACTCAAAAAGGATGTACAACTTTTCCATCTCCCCAGAAAGTTAACTTATTCCCTTTTCCAGTTAACTTTTATCTCCATCAGAAAAAAACAAAATTACTATTTTAGTTGCTATCACAAAACTAAGTTTGGCTTAGCTTTGAACATCACCTAAGTGGAGTCATTCAGTATGTGCTGGTTTGTGTTCCACTCACTCCAAGGACTTTTGGAAATGTAGCCATGTTGTTGCATGTGTTGGTCATGTGCTCCTTTTTATTTTATTGTGGAGTAGTAGCCTATTTTAGGTATACACAATTTGTTTATCCCTATCACACTCCTTGTGATGATTTTGTGTCTAGATGTCCCCCTCTGAAGTCTCATGCAGTTTTAGATGGGGCTTTCTTCAGAGGTAGCTGAATCAAGAGTGTGTGATTCTGGGATTAAGGGCGCTGGGATTAAGGGTGAGTGATTGATTGCTGGATCAGTCCACTGATTGGATTGGCACCACTCTAAGTAGACTGGATACAATTTAAGGGACAGAAAGAGCCCCTCTCTCTCTCTGTCTCTCTCTCTCTCTCTGCTTTTGCTGTCTTCCACTGCCATGAACAGTTCTGCCATATGTCATCCTGCCTTGGAGCAAATTATGGACTGAAAACTCTACAAACTACAAGCTAAATAACCTTTCCTCCCTGAATTTGTGGAGGTGAGGTATTTTGTCTCATCAATGAGAAAAGTAACTAAGACACTTTTGTTGATGAATGTTTGTGGGGTTTTTTTTATTTTAGATTTTAGGAACTATCACGAAGAACCAACAACAGGAATCTCATCTTATTAAAAGCTTTTGCACAGCAAAAGAAACCACTGATAGAGTGAAAAGACAACCCACAGTATGGGAAAAATTTTTGCCATCTCTTTCTCAGACAAAGGGCTACTATCTAGAATATATAAAGAACTCAAAAAAATTCAGAACCTTCAAATGTAAAGACCCACTCCAAAAATGGGCATCTGAAATGAATAGACACTTTTCAGATAAAGAAGTAGAAATGGCAAATAAATATATGAAAAAAAGTTCAACATCACTGGTCATTCAAGAGATGCAAATTAAAACAACACTGAGATTCCATCTCACACCAGAAAGGATGGCTATCCTCAAGAAATCAACTCATAACAAATGCTGGTGTGGCTGCAAGGAAAAATGAACACTTCTCTACTGTTGGTGGGAGTGTAGACTGGTACAATCACTGTGAAAATTAGTATAGAAATTATTCAAAAACAGTACAACTAGAGATTTCATTGACTCAGCCATCCTCCTTCTTAGAATCAAAATATCATACTGTAGCAATATACACACAGTTTATATCAACACAGCTTATAGTGGCACAATTTGTAATAGCTAAATCTTGGAAATAGCCCAAATGCCCCTCAAATGATAAATGGATAAAGAAGATATTTTTTAAAACAATGGAGTACTACTCTGCCATAAAGAAGGATAAGCTTAAGACATTTCTACCTAAATGGATACATCTTGAGATCATACTCTTAAGTGAAATAAACCAGAAAAACATGTTAATTTTTCTTTTAGTTTTTACCTATTTTGAATAAAGCTGCTATGCTTATAGAAATCTTTCTGGACTTATGTTCTCACTTCACCAGGATAAATTTCTAAGAGTAGAAATGCTCCTCAATATTATAGACGTGCAATACAGTTGATAATATACATGCTAAAAGAACCTGACAAAGCTTTCTCCAAGAAGTTTATTTCATTTTGCACTCCATTTTAGCCACGTTTGACAGTCCAGTTGTTACAAAACTGGTACAGAACCAAATGAAAATTGCTCTGCACCAAAAAGTTGGAAGGCAATGAACTTTACTACACCAGCGGGCTGATGGGAAGATCACTCCCAAGCCATCAGCCCAGAGCTGATTTGGGGCTTAGTTTATATAGATTTTGCAAGCAGGAGATGCAGAAGGTTAGAAGTGTGGTGAATTTTTATTGGGCAGCATCAGTTACTCTTCATTGCTGAGCAGAGAGTCCTTGAAACAAGTTTGCAAACAGGGCATTTTGGGGACTGGAAAGTACAGGCTGTGCATCTGGGTGCGGTCAAGCTGACTGGGTCAGGTTAGCTCTGGTTTGTAACTGGGCGGAGTCAGTCAAGGCCCAGTGAGTCTAAAAGACAAGTTACATCGTGGGCTGCGGGATCTTATTTCATCCTAATATGCTGCCCAACTGCTAGTCGATTTTGAAATTTTTAAAATGTCCATCACAATTACTTCATATTCTTTTCAGAGTTTGGCAGTTGTTCCCCTCAGGGTACTGGGGATGGAACCCAGGACCTTGAGCTTATCAAGCATCTGCCACTGAGCTACAGGGTCAGCTCCCTCTGTCTTTTGATTTTAGCTGTTTACTGGGAGTGAAATGTTATTTCCCACCATGAGTTTAATTCCCCTGACAAGTAGTCATATTAACCATCATGGCCGGCCACTCATGTCTTTGTGCACTATCTGTTCAAGTTCACCACTGTGGGCATCTGGAACTTCTGCTGACTTTGATTCTTTCCTAATCACTGTGTTACATTAGACCAGAGCCCAGGCCTCCCTGGAAACCTGGGTCAGTCTTTCCTCCGGGGCCCTTCTCTTCTGCCCAGTCCTGCTGCTCTCTCTTGCTACCCCTGCCCCATTTCTATCCCCATGTTTATTTCAGGTTCAACACACTGCTGCAGAAAACCACTACAGAATCCAAGTCTACCTGAGTCCCAGCACTGGGCTCTTAATACAAGGAAATAACAAAAGATAAGAGCAGTAGCAAGCTGGCAAATATTTAACAACTGGCTTTCTGGAAAAAGATTAATTTTTAAAGTTTTGCTTGGGGGAATAAGTTTATTAGAACTACATTTGTGTTACTCTTTTTTTAAAAAAAATCCTTACATTTTTATATTTTCCACATTTATGGCTGATATGTGGGCCTCTATTCTGGGAACCTCCAATTTAAAGTATAAATTCTTCCTCTCCCAAAACAGAGGGTAAATGGGGGCTGTTTCAAAGACACAATACAAAGCAATGCCTTTATTCAGCCAAGGGAAAAGCGTTGGGGCAAGCTTTCACAAACTGCACTCTCACCTGACTTCAGTGAATATTTACTGGGCATAAACTGTGCGCTAGGTAATGCCTATCACCTGGTGATATGCAGAAGAAAGACAAAGAGATACATACATTGGCCATCATGAGCTACAAACATTATACCAGAAGTGTGAGAGAATGGGGAAAGGGGAAACAAAACAATTTTACTGGAAGGGAAGAAGGATGCCATTCTAGTAATGTATTAACCATGGAGGTAAAATATGAGGAGTTACAACATCTCTGCTATTTCATTAGCAGTAAACAGGTGATCATGTAGCAAACATGTACAGAATCGAACACTTGTTAACGTGCCACACTAATCGGTCACTTTTCCACATCACTTTGCCACATAAAGTCCCGGGCATAGGGCACAAGGGCGGGCATTAGCTCCACCTCAGAGCTGAGAAGTTGGAACATTGGTAGGTTCAAGTCCTCTGCCCCAGTCCCACAGCTAGTAAGTGGCGAGATTAGAATTCAAACCCAAGTCTATTTCATAGCAGAATCCAACTCTTGGTCCACATGTAAGAAAATGAAGCTTCATGGCAGCAGAGCAGGGTCAGGACGAAGGCAGGTCACCATTTCTGAGCTGAAGTCATGCATTGGGCCACAGGGCAGCCCATCTTGGATCATAGACACCTGCCAGTAAGCAAGACGGGTGAATCAGGCAATCCCAGATGGCCCAACCAAACCCATGTATCCTGGCTTCTGCAAAGAAGTCATCTTGGGAGTAGGAATAACATCTCCTGATACTCTGAAAAGTAACAGGTTGGCCAGTACATTACATGATCACTTCAGCCAATACCGTCATTCACACTACATCTATGTACAGTGAAAAATATCACCATGACACAGAAAACTAAGCTCTTCAGTTGGTCCATCCTCTTCATCTGTCTCTATCTCTCCATCCAGTTTCCATTCACTAAGCAGTGCATTTTTTCATTCACGCTTTTTACCACTTTATTATGTCCAATGGTGCTGGACCTCATGTGTTCTCAGTTTTGCTCAAGCCAATGTGAATTCATCACAAAACAATACAAGCAGGAGTTAGGAGAGACTCCTGCCACTGAGTATTGACAAGATGCAGGCTCCAGCTGGTGGGAGAAGGAGCCAGTCGGCGGTTACAGGGAAGAAACAGGAATCTGATACAACAGCATCTGAAATCGGCAACACTGCGATTTCAGATGATAAGCCAAAGGCCTTATCCAAGGCCTTTTAGGATACATTGTGCTTAGGAAAGTAAGTGTACCCCCAAAGTGTCTGCTGGCCAGGCAGGGAGACAAAGCTATTGCAAGCACTTTTACATGTCTTTTCCAGGGAGTCCCAGCAGGTGAAGACAGGACTGTCCCTCAGGCTAACAAAGGAGAAAAAGATAGGAGGAAAATAAAAAAAATTAGGAGAGCATAAATCCAGTTAAAACTGCATACCCAAACAGGAGTGGTCTCCCACGTGGAGCTGCACTGTTTGCAAACCCTTGCTCGCGCATCTGCTTGTATGACACTAAGCAGGGGAATCACAAGTGAGGGGGTCAATGAACGACACTTCAATCCCAGTCTTTATACTCCCTGTGTTGCTGAACTTTCAAGGCCTGGACTTCCAAGGTCCGTCAAAGAGATGCACTGTGGACTGGGAGAGATCATAGAGGTGAAACACCCAGAACATGGTATGAACTTGATACATATGGCTGTCTCGCCACACATACCATTTCACACACAGAAGACCCTACCATACAGGTGATAGTTGAAAGAATGGCTCCATTTAACAGATATTAGCACTGAGGTTTGGAGATCCAGGGGCTTGCCCAAGGTCATGGCTAGAAAGAAGGCAGTCACCTGGTTCAAACCTTGAGTTCCACAAAGCACTGTATTTTTCTATGCAACCTATGGGTTTGAAGTTGTATTTCTATACGTGTCAGATGTCAGAATAAGGAAAAATATTCAGGGAGGTCTTTTCTTTGAAATATGTCTTTGATCTTAACACAAATTGCCTGCTATTTTCAAATGGAATAACTGTGCAAAATGTCTTTTCCTCAGAAGCCTGTGATCCAACCTCATACTTCTGTGAAATAATTGCTTTAGACCTAAAGACTGCTGATGCATGCTTGAGTTCAGACAGCTGGTAAATAGAGGATGCTTCTGAAGCTATGATCAGTCACTCTGTCTCTCACAGACTGGATGAGAAGGGTTGGTATCACAGTCTTGTGGCTTCTCTAAAATGCCCTGTATCTTATCTTGAGCTGACAGCAGCAGAACATGCCAGATAGGCAGAACATGGTGCAACACGCCTGAATCCTTTCTCCTGTGCCAAAAAGGATGAAGAGATGGGTGAAGAATCATTACTACCTGGCCTATTGTGATGTGAAGATGAATTTGACAATCTTTATAGTCCCTTTCACCTCAAATATACTAAGTATCTCATTCTTTGCCTCTGCCCCACACCACGTTTTCGCTGACCTCTTAAAACTTTGGTTGGATCCAAGGCTTTCTATTACATCAGTGTTTCCTATCAAAAACTAAATCGAGATGAACTAAGACCTAAGCTGTTCACGGCATGCCTTCCTAAACCCTGCTCTTGGTACCAGATGACAATACTGACCCAGGGACAAGGCTCTTACAAGGAAGAACTCAGGTGTCTTGATTACCTTTCTCTCATTGCTGAGACAAAATACCTTAACGCTCAGAATTAAAGAAGGAAAGGTTTATGTAGCTCAGAGTTTGTGGAGGTTTCAGTCCATACTCAGCTGGCTCCAAGGCAGAGTGACAGGGCACAGGGGCCACACTTCAAGGTGGCACAAGCAAGAGAAGCAAGAGCACAAGGGCAGAGGCAGAGAGCACAAGGGCAGAGGCAGAGGCAGAGAAAGCAAGCCTCTTTCCCTCCCTTATATTGTAAGCAGACGACCTGTCCCAGGGTGGGTGTAGCACTCACACCCATGATCCCAGCACTGGACCATAGATCATTCAAAAACTCTACAAGCCTGTCCCATCACTGCATGAGGCTTTGGGGGATCATGCAGACACAAACCATAACATCAGGCTAGGGTTGGAGATACACCAGGCCTGTGCTATGTGTAGCTCTCTGTGGACCTCTCTAAGCAAAGGAACCCGTAAACTAGGACATGAAGGAGAAAAAGGGGGTGAAAACAACTTAGGTGATAGAAAGAAGTGGGGGTGGGGATGATTGAGGGACGACAACAGAATGCAGAGATCTTAGAGCGGTAGAAGGGTGATACCCTGAGCAAAACAGAAAAACCAAAAGCCAGAGAGCCCCGAGGGCCTGAGACGAGGCTGGAAGGGATTGAGGTGGAGAACTCAATCCCAGAGGGTTTCTAAGACAGTTAGTTAAGGATTTTGGATCCCGTCCTGAGCACATTCAATCCTTTGACCAGTCATCCATTCAACTGAAAATCCCTCACAGAAATGCAAACATTTCATTATTTTTTATCTTCAAAGGAGCACACACTAATTGATAAGGAGCTGGTCAGGGAAGTCAGATGTAAAGCGTCTTGGGCTTCTCTGTGAGTGGCATCCCTTCCCAAGTGCCCCATCTGTGCTTTTTATTCTCTGTCCCTGGAGGCCATCATTGCTGTCCCTGAATATCAAAGTACACTCAGAATTGCATTTCACTGTCAAATGATCACATCCAGATAATTGTATTATGACTTGGTGGCACACATGATCAAGTATTATAATATATCAAGAACAGTCTTAAAGCAACTAACGTTCAATCTCTGCTAAATTCTATTTTCCTCTACTCTGTCTTTTGCTTAGGGCTATAGAAATATGCTGTCTCCTTAATCTACCATGTATTTTTCAGTTCTTTTCTCCTTTTTCATTAGCTTTAATATTGATTTTTTTTTTTTTTTTTGGTCTTTTTTGAGATAGGATTCCACTAGGCAGTTCAGGCTGGTCTTGAATTCACTTTGTAGCCCAGTCTGGCCTCAAACTCACAATGATCCTCCTGGCTCGGCCTCCTGAGTGTTGGGATTTAAAATTTATTTTTAAAAATACTCAAAATGTATTACCATTTTCAACAATAACTTCAAAGATATCAGAAACAAACTGATAAAGTGAATTGACCATGAATTTTGGAATCTTTCAGTCCTGGGTTTGAATTCTGACTGTATTGTGTGACCCTGGAAAATCTGCACTCTCTGAGCCTTAATTTCCCAAGTTGAAAACTTAATTATAGTAATAATTATATTTCATTGTTGTGAGGACTATATAAGGTAATATTTGTAAATTTACATAAGTCTAGTGATTGGAAGGAAGAAATGTAGAAAAGGAAGGAGGAAGAAAAGAAAGGCACAAGGGAGACAGGGAGGGAGGAAGAGATTTTGAAACATTAGAAAAGGTCACCTTGGCTGGATGGGCCTGGCATGCTTACCTGTAACCCCAGCCCTGTGGAGGCTGAAGCAAGAGGGTTGCTGCAAATTCCAGGCCAGCCTGGACTACACAGTGATACTCTTATTGTGAACAAACAAACACACATCCAAACAAACAAAAATCACCTTTTTTGGGTGTGGTGGCACACACACCTATAATCCCAGCATTCTGGGGGGCTGAGGCAGGAGGATCTGGAGTTCAAACCTAAGTTAGGAAATTTAGAGACTTAGTGAGACCCTGTCTCAAAATCAAAACCAAAAGGCAGGGCTGTAGATTAAGCCTAGCATGAAGGCACTTGATTTAATCCCCAGAGAGAGAGAGAGAGAGAGAGAGAGAGAGAGAAAGGAAGAGAGAGAGAAAGGAAGGAAGAGAGAGAGAGAGAATGAAGAGTTATTATGAAATCATCTAAAACTTCTCTAGTACAGTTTTGTGACCCAATAGCCAAGTCCCATTTTTAGGTTTGCTGCCTTTCAGAAGTACTCTCAGTCTGGGATACTGGACATGTGATACTTGACAGCCTGTGCTGTCAAGAGAAGTGATCAGGAAGAACATTAAGTGGAAGAGAATCAGACCAGTGCAGATGCCATTCATTGCTTCATTCACTCCTTGGCCAGATGCTGATTGGGCATCGTCCTCAGTGACATCAGAAGATCCACTTTAAAGGGGCCACTTTCCTTCTGGCAGGATGAGATTAGTAATCCTGTTTGTTAGGAATCCTGGTGGTAATACAGGAAGTTATCCTGAAGTGAAGGTTTAATGGCTGTGTTTTCAGGGATGTGATCCTCTGAGTAAGAAAGTCAACTGACTAGGAGTCTTTTTTTCTTTTTTGAAATAATAGTATTGACTTCTGGCTGTCTGAGTTTGCTGCTTAAAGTTCACAAATGGTGATGGTTAACTCAAGGATGTTATTTTAAAATAAGCACAATCTATTGGCTCCTGGGCTCTTCAGCTGCAGATGTGGGATTTTAAGACAAAGTGTCACTTGATTGTAATAAAAACAGTAGGAATGCACAGAGCTCGCTCCCTTGGTACCTGACTTGAGTTCTGGGTGTAGGTGGCACGGTTTTGCAAGGCTTCTTCCCTAGCTACAAGCAGAACCTCCAAGCTAGGCATGGAGGGTCCTGGACCACATCTCTCCCTTTTTCTCCTTTGCTGAGACAATGGTGGGTGCATGGTAGTGTTGAGTGCTGTGTGTGTTTCCATGAAAACTTCCACTCTCCTCTCGAGGATCTGAACTGTGAAGATTGGGTGAGTTTGAATGCCGGTTTTGCTGGTTGAGTCACGAATTTATGGTGCTTTGAAGGAAGGGGAAGGCTTACCAGAAATTCATGCAGTGGAAAAGCCTTCCTGATCTTTCCATGGCAGTGGAGCCCTGAAATAGCATCGGTATTGTGCATTTCAAGATAAAATGACAGATGAAGCACAGTTCTTTCTCTCAGGAAGACCAGCAGGGAAGACAGATAGCATGGTTCAGTCACCCTTTATTTGGGGTGGGTAGATCCTAAGACCCCCCAACTGGTCACCGAAACCATGGATAGTAAACAGGAAAGTGGAACAATTATAATAATGCAAGGTAATAACAGTTATGTGAATGTAGTCTCTCTATCCCTAAAAATATTGTATTGTATGTACTTACCTTTCTTCTTCTGCTACTGTGAGGTGATACAATGCCTGTGTGTGGAGATGAAGGAAGGTGAGCTCTGTAGACATTATGATGTAGTGTTGGGCTGCTGCATTAGGCAAAACACAAGTCCTGCAGGACCACAACAGTCAACTGGATAGCAAACATGGCTAGAGAGTAACTAACAGGTGGGTAACATATACAAGGTGGGTACAGTGGACAATGGCATGATTCCTCTTTCAGACAAGATGGAGTGGAATACTGTGAAATTTCATCATATTATTCTGAGCAATGCACAATTTAAAACTTATAAATTGTTTATTTCTGAAATTTTTCATTTTATGTTTTTGAACTATGGTTGACCTAAATAAACTAAAGCCAAGGAGTCTGAAAAGTGATAAGGGGACCTACTAAATATGATTATGTATAATAAAACATTACATGTAGGATGGGGAAAGAATAGGAATAGATGCATGACCCGAAGGAAGGAGCCACTAATTCCACCTAAAGAAGTGGTGACAAGTCATGAAAAAAAAGTTCAAAGGAAATTAAATATTTACTGTGGACTGTGCATTAATAAATGGTCTATATAATATCTTATCATTTTATTCCAGGTTGAGGGTGACAGGGTGGTTGTAAAGTGAAGTAAGAATACCCGGTTCACTTTTAGAAGAAATCCTGCTACAGAGAAAGTTGTCCCACAGTGGAAATGGCTCTCACACTGTGTACAGCAATGCCTGTGATGAAAGTCCTAGGTTCAAAGGTTGCCATAGCATAAAGACAACAGAAAGGTAGACGCCTGATTTGAGATACTTCTCAAAAGACATTTTAACCTACAAGTCAATGTTTCCTGATGCCACCAGTCAATGCCTTAGAAGTATTCCTTCTTTCCTTTAAGAAACCATTATTACTTCCTTTCAGCCTTGAAATAGCTGAGTCTTCCCTTAATGGACATGCATTCCTTTTGCAAAGCTATTGATATATCAGATAACATTTGGTTTAAAAGGTCGTGAAGGAGCCAAGATTAAGGACAGAGAATAAACAGAATCCCCAGACAGCACTGTTCCAATCCCATGAAACAGAGAGGTCCACAGTTTAGCTCACTGTTGGAGCAAAGCCCACCCATCAATCACGCTCTGGTGACAAAGTAATGCAGCTGAGTTTAGCAAGACTGAACTTATGAATGCCATTTTAAGCTTCCAAATAGTGTTACCACAGAAGCCAGTGCATTTTATTTTTAAGTTCACTTAGAAGGAATTTAGAAGGCAACACTCAAAACTATATGAGGAGTAGCTGAGTTTAAAAAGTGGTCCATAAGTTGCATTTCCAAAAAAGAAAGCAAGAAAAAAACACTAGGGATAAATATGTAGGACTGAAATCCCTTCCTGAGAATGTCAGAATTTCTAAAACATCCCAAATTTCTAAACATCCCAAATTAAGCCACAAGGGCTGAAAAAGTATGGGTGCTTGTACTTACTTGTGTTAGTATTTAAATATATACCTCTCCTGCCTTTTCATTCAAGTCCACCACTCTGAAGCATAAGAATATTTGTGCTTCCTATTTAAAATCTACACAAGGATTATATTGTCTATCTTGGTTTTATTTAGTAGTCTATTGAAAAAGGATGTGTCTGGGTAAATGTGATATTAATACTAAAACAGTGTTAACTGAATGCCTTCAATAACATCTAAATCAATGTACCAAAACAGAAGCACTCGGTTCTATAATTTTCAGGTGATGTACTTCATAGTCTTTTCTTTATTCTTAAGCTCTTTCTTCAAAGTCAGCCAAGAAGATGATAAAAAATCACTTTCTAAATCACAAGTTCACTTTAAAAATGTCTTTTCTGCATACATCCCTATTCCTTATTCACCATGCAATATTCCATTCAGCCTTTATTCGCCTGGGACTTCCTTAGACAATTATTGGAAATATGCCTGGAGAAGTGATATAAATACTTTAACCTTGATCCGCTGATGGAAAAGTCATCACTCAGCTTCTCCATAATGAAACTTCTGTCTTTGTTTTCCCCTGTATGCATCCTGTAAAGTATCTTTTTGTTAATTATTAATTAATTTTTAATACTATATTCATCTGTCCTTTTCTGATGACCAGTTTGGGAGATCTAGCTTTTATGGAAAGGAAAGATCAATTCTAAAATTTTCACTGAGTGTCTACCATGAACTAGATAATTCGCTAAGTAGAAATGGAAAAGTAGGCAAGTCCTGGTCAGTCTCATTTGGTGTAACAGCAAAGAATTTTAATTGCGCCTGGTTTTAGTCAATTACTTCCGCCATTACCATCACCTTTGTTGTGAACACTATAATGATTTCATACCTGCCTCTCTATTTTCTTTCTTGCCCACCTCCAACTCATTTTTAGTCACTTAATTGCCTTCAATGGCTTACAACCAATGTTGTAATAAAATCCAGACATTTGGCCCCTCTAAGGTCCTATAGGACCAACCCTGCCCCCTCTCTCAGCTCTCTCCAGTTTACCTCCCTGCAGCCACACATCTCTCTCTTCAGCTCCTATTTGATGCCACAGGCAAATATTTCCAGAAAATTATTCACCTCAGGTGTATCTGGGGCTCCTTTGCATCCTTTGGTTTGAGCTTAAATGTCCCTCTTCAGAAAAGGTCTTTTCAGAAAGAACAAGTACAGTTGCCATTTCCCTGTTTGTTTCTGTTCCTCATCTTCTTCATAAAATGAATTCAATGATTACATTAGTTCACTTGCTTATTATGGTGGGTTTCCACGGCTGGAATATAGGTTCTATGAGCTCAGTGCTTCTTTCTTCCTTACTTATCTTTGTGCTATACCCAGTGCTAAGTAGAGTACTAATTACATAACACTTAGGTGCTGAAAAATATGGGTTGAAGAAATGAACACAGATGTCTTCAGTGTCCTGAGTCTCCTATAAATCCGAAAGCCTAGAGAGAAGCCTAGAAGGCTGAAAAACCTACTATAGAACTACACAACTAGGTTCTCTTGGTCAAACATTCTCACTACATGAAGAAAGCATTTTATCTGAATCCTTTTCTATAGAGCTTTCAAGGTTTTAAATGAATATTCAAGTAAATTATCTCGTTTTTTCCTTATGCAGCACTCCAAGTATTTCATTATTTTGGGTTCCTGTCATCTTGTCGCACGACTGTCCACTTGGTGGAAAATGGCCACAATGACTGTGCCCTGTGGCAGGATCAGAAGTACTGTGGGAATGAGTACTCAAGCAGGAGGTCGGCATGAGTCATCAGGAAGAGGGAGACTGTGCTTCAAACTCCAGCAGCACGAACAACTTCCAGAACTAAAACCATGGTTTCCCAACTGCCAATAGAGACAAAAGTAAGCACGGAGCTCTAAAGTCAGAAAGCAAAATGCTGCTTTGCTTTTTGACAGGTATAGGGCATGTTGCAAGCCAGCCCATATTTGGAGAAAAATGAGATAGACCTGGACCATTTAAATACAATTCAGGCAACATAAATAATCAGAGAAAGAGGGCATCTTACAGAAAGGAAGAGGGCTTCAGCCTAGACGATGAAAACAATGTTGCTGGTCAGTGTGAAGTTCTGTCTTCATCAGACCTATGTTTAGATGATGAGTCAGAATAATATACTGTCTAGGTAATCTATTATTACATGAGTTACAAATTTATTATCAAGTCTCCTCTGCAAACTTAAGAGTGAGTTCGGTATGAACAAACTGAGGCTCAGAAACTTTTAAGATATGTTTTTCCTCAAGGCTGTTAGCAATCGGCACATCTTAAACTCAAAAAGTTTCTTTCAATATCAAATCTGATGCTACTGTCAACAGCAGACAGAGATGGGGACTTAAATTTTCTAAGAATTTCACAAATCCTTCCTGCACTTGGCAAAGTCATTTTCATATGACTTTAGCAAGTGAGAAGTCTAGCTTAGAGCACCTTGACAGGTATTTTAACTTCTGTAAATAATATGTGCTTTCTGAATGTGTTACACAACATGAAATCAGGCAGGGGAAGAAAGGAAATCTGGATGCACTGGGCTACAAATGGGAAAAGAATAATTTTAGTTATTTTCCTCATTCCACTTAAACAGGCTGAAGATTCTTTTTGGCAGAAGGTCTTGTGTTTAACCAGTGTTACTGGATATAGAATAATCATGGGTGGGGAGAATGTTTTCCTTAATTGAGTATGTTTTCTTGGGATAAATGTGGATCTCAGGCTCTTAAGTCAGAGCAGAAGTTTCCAAATTGTCTGAAGTTGTGAAAGCCTTGGAGGAGTCTTGTGTGGGGACTAGAAGCACAGAGCCAACACTCCTGTGAGGAGGTTAAAATAGCGCGGACACATTGGACTGCTTCCATTCTGTTCACTGACTGCATTCTCTTTACCTCCCAAGAGTTTCTCCGACCCCTGTGAGAACTTGTCCAAGGGAACCACCCCAAGTTGACTGTCTTCTCAGTGTCTCCCCACTTCTAGGTCTCCCTTTCTCCCTGCCAAACAAAGACCTTACCCCATGCAATTGTGTTTGGGGAATTTGGCCAGATGTAAAAGCTGCACGGTTAGACCCTGGGCATTCAATTTTTCTTACAGTGAAGAGATTAGCCCTTGAACAAAATAGTTTGGCCCTTTCCCTCCTGCTGTCCCTATTGATCTGCACAGCAGAGGACAGGATGCCCACGCTGGTATCATCCCCACATGGGTAGCTAATTTATCCATCGCTAGCTCATTCACCAGAAATGAAAAGAGGTGTTCTAAGTCCCTCTCTCACCGTCTGGTGTGCCCATCACACCAGTCCTTGGTACAATGGGCCCTCAAGTTATGACCAGCCTGACATACGAATAACCTGGGTTATGACCAGAATTTTAGTTTTAACTTACAACCATAGTCTTGAGTTCTGGCCACTTAGGCTTCCAGATGGTCTCAGATACAGATTTAAACCTTAAAGAGTTCTGGAAGGAACCTTACAGCATCTTTTCCTGTACGGGAGTACTTAAGAAATGCTGGCCCAATGACTCTCTAGGAGCTCTGAGATCTGCCATGTACAGGAGAGAAACTTTGAAGTCTGTGTGGAGGAGCCTGCGCCTTCAATGGACAACTTGAGCTGAATGAACTGTGTCTCTTGCCTTGCGGCACTGTAGTTCTTGGTTGGTGGCAGCAAAATTCTGCCTCAATTGTTATATTTCATTCCCTCTGTTATCTTCTCATCTCCTCTCTGGTCCATTCTGTGTCACTTCTTACAAGGGCACGAGTCATTGGATTAGGGCCCACTTTCATCGACCCCATATTAACTAATTATATCTGGAAAGACCCTCTTTCCAAGTGTGGTCTGAGTGAATGTTGATGGAACAAATTTTTGTCTGTGTCCTCTATCTCTTTTGCCCAACAAGCCACTGGACAGGTTGCCATTGTAAAAGCCCTGTCTAGTAACTTTAGGCCTGCTAACAAAGTAGCTACACACACACACACACACACACACACACACATATCAAAACCTAAAATTTCCAGCTGCACATTTTATCTTTGGATTAGACTTCTTTAGATATAAAATTATTCCCTGTCTGAGTCACAAATTAAGGTGTCATTTCTCACAAACACTTTAGTTTGAATTGATGTAACTAATTTTTAAGATTTTGTGTACAAAAAATGTACTGGATTTCTGGGACTGAATGAGAAGTCAATGGCCTGTATGATATAAACAATTAATGTTCTATTGAATCACTCAATCATTGCAGGAGCCCAGAAAAAAAATTGCTGATCAATTTGAATAGTCAGTTATGTAGAATCTTGCTACTCAAAGTGTGGTCCTTGGCTCCTCAGCAGCAGAGCCATCTGGAGGTGCAAAACTTGCCAGGGGTCTCCTCAACCCTGCTACACGGAATCTTCCTTGAGTCTAGGTCCCCTGGGACCCATATCCCATCTGCTATCCCAGGAAATCCTTTATAAAGATGGCCCCAGGAACACTAAGGAAATGCTCAGAACCTAGATTATTGCATAAGGTGCTAAGGCCAGGTGAGGCCTTAGACCATGAGGAAAGACAACTGAGAAGTCCTGGGACAGAGCACAGAAAGGCAGGGGCATGTTCAACCATAACTATTATGGACAGCATGCAGGCTAGGGCCTTTGTTTGGCATAGATTGTCACTTTTAACATTTGAAACAACACCATGAGTTAGATGCTATCATCGTCGTGATCAATATTTTATACATGAGCACACTGAAAAGGAAAAGCTTAGGAATTTGTCTGACCAGTGAGCAGGCATTTGAACCTCAAGAGTCTGACTCCAGAATCCAGTTTCATGACCACTTTGTTCCACTGTTTCCCAGATAGCAGATATAGAGGCCCAAATCCACCAGAAACTGAATGCCTTAACCCTTGGTTCGGAGTGCATGGCTCTGTGGGAATTTGTATTCTAGCCTACATTATTTCAAAAAACATGAAGAGTCCTGGCATTGATCTGTTCCCTTCATTTTAGTCAGGTTCCCTTACTCAAAGACTTAGCCTCAAGCCTCCCGGACCCCAGCCCATGTACACAGGGCTCTCAGGCCACCTTCTACTAACACATGAGCCAACCCTGACCCTACTGCTGTCCTCCTGCTTGCAGGCCCTGCCTTCCTGAGCATGTGTGCGAGAGCAGACTAAGGTTTATGCTTCTCCACGCTTATCCTCTCCTGGGTCACTGGAATACTTTGCTCTTGTTCAGCAAACCTGTACTTGTGTGTTACATTTCATTGGTTAAGATTTTTAGGCAGATGTGGGCTGCCTGATCCTCCAGTGGCCTCAACATTTTACACAATTGTTTAGAATTAAGGAAATCCCAATTGCATTTGAGATGAGAGATTTATTTTTAACTTCCTTTATATTGTGGGGGAAAGAAAATCATCACAGATGCTTCTGATTTATTTACACTCAACTCCTAAAAACATTGCCCTCGGGAAGGATGGCTATTCATTGGCCATGTCAAGAATATTTTATTTGATTTCTTTTCAGAGAAAAATCCATACACATCCAATTTTAAGCTGACTAGAATGTGCCAAAGATGTTTGCAAATTTCAAAACTCTGTTTCTCCCTCAATACCTTCTTAACATAAGTGGAACTGGAATGTGAAGTCTCAGGAAGAAAAGGTACAGAAATCAGAAGAGCAAAGTTAAATTAGGGAAATGCATGATTTCTGCTGAAATAGTCATGTTGTTTGAGAATTGGCTTTAGGTTGTATCTGAATTGTATAGTTCCCATAAATTTTTACTCACATTATACTATGAACATATACACATACAGACTTCTCTTTCAAACTTTGATAACTATGCAGGGATAAGATATCTTACTGCTTTGTATGATCCTTACTTGGGCTAAAACAGGCCAGCAATTATAGTCTTCTTTATAAGTGGATAAACTGAGCCCCAGAAAGGACACCAAGCTTTCCATAGATTATATGACAAATACTTGGCAGAATCAGAGCTAGAAGGCACATGGCCTTTGGTAACATTCTTTTCCCCATGGTACTCATTTTCAGGTAGTTTGGAGGAAGGAGGCTGCGGAAGCACCTGGATGTGTAAGATTTGTCATAGTAAAGTTATCACCGCAAATATTTAGCATCATTTAACTGAGCTCATCAGCACAATAAACTATGAAACCTTCACAGAAATCTCGATGACTTGCAACAAATAAACCCACTGATTTCTCTAATCCCTGAAATATCTGCTGTAATGTATTTCAAAGGGTGGTAAACCCTGCAGATAAATAACTGCTTGTGGCTAGATGACAACTATCAAGTTCAGAGAAGAAAAAGCTCTCAGAAAGGTGATTTTCCCTTCTCCCCAAGTCCCCCAATCATGTGGCTGTTTTTTGCCTTTGCTCTAAGCGTGGAAAGTACTGGTAGAAGACTATATGAGGAGAGTCTCTATCTACTGAAATGAACGTGTTCATCACCCAACCCACCTAATTTACTGTCAGGTTTGAGGACTCTTGGCCATATTTACCATTTGTGGTAGCCATACTGTCAGAGGCTGAAATCTCTGTGTCTTTAGTCTCCCTGGTTGGCTTTGGGTTCTCCTGAAAAAAGCTTGAGGCTGTTGCAGTTTTATAGGAGCATTACTGATTTGTTGGCAGGGCATGGAGGAAGTAGAAGCATGTTAGAGTTCTATAATTAAGTCTCATTCTTTTAGTGAAGTTGAGTTGGGTACTTTCCCTCCTCACTTTGGTTAGGCCTCTGGTAAAACCCATGTGTGTCAGGCTCTAGTGAATTCATTTCCCTTACTGAGACGAGGCCTTACTGAGAACAGATTGCTTCGGGTTTATTTCAAAATGGCCACCTTCTTCTCCCTCAGGAGATCACCTTTGCCTTAGTCTTTACAGTGGAGGTAAAACTCAGGAAAGTGTGGGAGGCCCCTTAAAATCCAGCCCCAAGTTTTTAATTCTCAAACTTGTCTACACAAAGCCTCTAGCAGTTTGTCACTTACAGTTCAGGTTACTGGGTTCTGCAGAGACTTCTGCTTCTGCACTTCTGGTTTTGGAAAGCTGAAATCCTCTGCCTGTCTGTCTCTGGTTTGAGGGCAGCAGTCTGTGACCTCAGCGCTCTGAAGGCTCTAAGAAGAGTTGCTGATTTTTAGCTCAATTTATTTCCTGTTGTGGGGACAGGAGTGATGACTTCCAAATTTTTTACCTTTCATGTTAGAAACTGGAACAGCTCTGTTTTGTTTTGTTGTTGTTGTTTTTTATTGTTTTATTTTTATGGTTTTAGTCCAGGTTCAATATTTTTGAACCTGGTATCTTCATAAATGGGAGTTGGGTTCCAAGAACCAACAAAAGCCACGGGAATCAAGAATCTGGAGCAAGCACATTAGGGAAATCCCAAGGCAGGTTCCAAACTTTGGAACTGCTTCTCTCTTCTTCAGGTTTTGTCTTTCCAAACAGGCCCACTGAGGGCTGTGCTGCCATTTTAAAACCCACTGCTGAATATGAATAATGCTAACATGGGATGCTCTGTTACATTCAGAACTGTTTTCACACACAGCACCTCTGATTAAGACCGCCTCCTGGGAAGGAGACTGAGATGTTGTTTTCTGGGTATCGGAGTGCAGCTTCATACATTTGCTCATATTCTTGAGTGAGACAGTCTCAGGGAATTCCAGAGAGATGGAAGAGGTGCACAGTACATACGAGTTACAGGAAGAAGACATGGGGGTCTAAGAAAGGCAGTAGAGAGACAGTATCCCTGAAGCCCCAACATTTCACAAAAGACACCTAGGCTTCTACAAAAAGGGAGAGGAAGGAAGGGCAAATGAGGACAGGAGATCAGAAAAAAATTATCTCTCTTCAGTCTTATTTAGGTATCTAAAAAGACAGAGGAGCAGACCTAGTTCTATGAGGCAGTCCTGCATGCATATGCCTCCAAGCCACATGAGAAGTCTTTTAATAGTGAAGGTTCTGATAAGGAGCTTTGACACAGGCCCCAAGATTGTTTCTATCAGGCATCCAGGTAAGAGTGACAGCACTGGGACTAAGACCACATTTTGGGGAGCAAGGCTCTAACACAACTTGCAAAGGGGACTTCTCAGCTCTCCACAAGCTCAGTTATCAAGCCACCATTTCCTGGCTTCCTGACATCAGCAACTACCTTCTTAACTCAAGATGATCCCACTTCCAGAAGAGCAGTTGGCCCTTCTCTTTGTTTGAGGCAGTCTCCATCACTTGAGGTCTCCATAATTAATGGCCCCTTTGGGCTTCTGTACCTCTGCTGGTACTTAGCCTTTTGGGAAGCATGGGTTGCAAAGCACTGGCCTTTTAAAAGTAGCTGTTCACTTGATTGTAGGCCTCTTGATGACAGAACACACATCCTATTGCTCTTTAATTCCCTGGCCCAAACCAGAGACTTGTTCATTAGGAGATGGGGCACCTAATCACAAGAGCCCAGACATGGCTCAAATCTGAGCTGCATCAGTCAACAGCTCTTAAAGCCTAGACAAAGTATTATACCATGAGTCACTGTGGTGGTGGCAGTGTGTGTATAGAATGTTTATACTTTACAGGGTTGTTGGGAGGAATAAAGAAAATAAAGTTAGTCAGGTATTAAAGCAACTACCTGATGTAGTCAATGCTCAATAAATTTAAATCCGCTCTTCTCCAGTCCCCCTTTCTCTGTCTTTAACAAGATTTCGATGATACATTTTCTTCCCAGCACTTTTTCCTTCAAAGATACCATTCAAATTCAACAATCTTGGGATATTTCCTTCCATCTCAATTGAAAGGCCCACAGATACCCTAGAGTAGAACCTGCCACCGCATTAAAAAAATCCTCAAACTCATGGCTCAAAATAGCATCATGCATGATATCAATTTCCAATCTGATCAGAAATGAAAGATGTTTTAAGACACTATCATCAAATCACATGAGAGCTGTCTATCAATTTTCCACGTTTCCCAGAATTTACATTTTTAGTAAAAGATTTGTAATCTGTGGGTGACTATCAGTGTGTCCAGTGAGCAGTGAGGTTGTTGTTTATGACTGAGGAATGGTCTATCTTCTGCTTGGTGGTAAGAGACATAAATACCTAGCTCCATTGGGAAATGTGACTTTGAAATTACATGTACTTGGGTCGAGGCTCAGCGCTGATGTGGCACCCAGACATGGGCTGACACACAAGGCCTCTTTTAGGGTTAGCTGTGCCAGGACCATTAAATTGGAAAAGAGACACCAGGTCAATCTCTTGGCAAAGGAGAGAAGGTTAAATGCCTGTGAGTTACTGGGGCAGGGTGATAACATTGCCTACCTTGTGGGTCTGAGAATTAAATGAAACCATGCACCTAAGACATGCAAAGGCCCAAAGAGGGTGAATGATTACATGAACATGGTGTCTGTCCATTTCTAAGGCTTCCGGGAGATGCATCTGGGTGCACTTCTCTTCTTGGGTCGTCTTGCTGCTCTCTGTTCCTCTGACTTGGTACCAAAGTGGGACAGCACCTGAGACTGAGTTGCTGAGGGGGAGCAGGGGACTGGCAGTTCTGCTTTTTGATTCTTTAACAGGTGTTGTCACGGCTCCTCCTTTTCCTTTTCTTCTTCATCCTTTTTTGTCTTACTCTTCCTCTCTTTCAAACTTGATTTCATGCCAGATAGCTATCTCTCACTGAAGCAAATGCCTCATCTGCTGTATATAATCAGTGATGGCTCAGCAGTTGAATTCTCCCCAACCTTGATTCCTCTGTGTTAAGGTACTTCTTCTTGGTCTTTGGATTGACCATTCCTGATTCTTTTCAGGGTTTGAAGATTTATTTTGGTCTAATTTGAATTCAGTTTAATAAGGTCTGACACCTTGTCTCCCACAAATCTTAAAGCAAGAATATCTGGGCATTGCAGACAACAAATATGACCACCCACATCCTTCTAGTGGCACTGGTCACAAAGAGAACATAACTACATAACTCCAGATGCTCTTGACTTACAGTGAGGCCGTATCCTGAAAAACCCAGTACAGCCTGAAAATATTTCATATTGAAAATGCATTTAACATAAGCAGCCTACTGAACATGATAGGAGAACCATAGCTTATTAAATCAGTGTACTGCAGAGAATCAGGTTTTGCCCCTCACGGTCACGGGACAGATGGAGAGCTGAGGTTCATTGCTGGTGCTGACCTCTACCAGAGCATTTTTGTACCACACACTGCCAATCCATGGTGTGCTCAAAATTCTGAACTTAAAATACAGTTTCTACTAAAGTCATATTTTCTCACTACTGTAAGTCCACAAAATGGTGAATCTGGAATAATTTGTACTCAAGGAGCATGTGGCAGAAGTTAGGGGAAGAACAAGGATTTTCACATTGTTTCTTTATGTCGTATTTAGTGTATGAGTCAATAATATAGGTGATTCAGAAATGCACTTAATAAGTCATTATTGAGGGCTGGGAATGTAGCTCATTGGTAAGGTACATGCATAGCATACATGAGGCCTTGGATTCCTTTATCATTATTATTATTATTATTATTATTATTATTATTATTTTATGTAAATTGCTTGTTGCAAATCCAGAGCATTTCCTTTAGGTAACATTTTTAGTCAAAAGTTCACTCTACCTTCTACTGAACAGAACATTCTCAGGCTGTGGGCCCCATACTGGCAGGAAGCCATGCTAACCAGTGGCAATATGCCCTCACTTGGGAATAATCCACTGTACATAGAGAGAATCTCTGAGGTCAAGGGATCAAGGAATGGAGAGCAGTGATCAGATGATATCTAAGGCTTGAGGCAAAGTGCAAATCTTTTAGCAAAGTCTGAAAACCTTTTTTTATGTATGTCTCTCACAAGGTCTTGGGGACTAGCTTCCAGTGTGTTTCTAGAAAAGGAAAATTTTAGGAAATAAAATAAAGTGGAGGAGGGTTGGGATTAAAGGGGATTTCACTGAGCGGTAAACCCTAGGAAAACATCACAGTGCAAGTAAACTTGAAAGAGTCTAGTAGACTCTCGCTTAGAAGGAAATATATACAGATAAAGGTGGATACTGCTAGGATAGATAGTGAGTGATTAAATGGAACCAGCCACACTTCCACGCATTTCTCTGAAAATTAGCAGCTGTTGGCTGGCAGACACGTTTCCTGCATATGCTCTTGCTCAAGTGATAAGAAGCGAGAAGAGCTCTGGGCAGAACTATTTCAGGTTCCAGGCATTCTGTGTTGCTGTGAGATCCGAGATTAGTGGTTAGGTTGATACCGGATGTCATCCAGCAGCTGATCACAAAACCTCTAAAAGTTCAGTTCACTTCTCAGAAATCATCTGTGTATGTGGGCTGTTGGAGAAGATGATTGAGTTGTTCTGTTTTTTGGAGTTTCCCCACCTCCGGTCCAAGTGTACTAAAGAGATTAATGGCCTTGGTCTTGTAGACACTTTTTTTTTTTTCTTAAAGTCACTGTGTTAAAAAGCTATATGACCTCTCCCAGAATCCTTTGCAGTGCCACTAACTGAAGCATTGCTCTGCATTTTATGCTGATAGTTTTATCATTATACCAAAATACTATTTTAGCTTCTTACTAGTCACCAAGTTAGTAGACACTTATTGAAGCGCAATATGTCAACATGAAGTGAATTAGTGAAAAGTGTCCCCCCCATAAAAGGATGGGAGAGATGTCACCTGAGATTTTACTGTGGCAGTAGATAGCTGAGCTTGCAGCCTGTAGGGTTGGTAGTGGCTAATAAGGTTGGCATTCATGTGAGCTAGATAGATAGAGAGATAGGTAACTGGGCTGGAGCTACAGAGAGAGAGAGAGAGATTTTGCATTCTGCAGTCAGTAGTGCCCATCTAACCACCTCTGCCATAGGAAATCTTGGAAAAGTTATTCACATTTTCTGTATCTCAGTTTCTTCTATAACATATAAGTAATAATGTAGTAGCAGCTGCATAATTTATTCCTTACACATAGTATGTGCATAATTAATATTAGCTATTAATATGACTGGCATTGTTGTGGCTATTACTGTGGAAAGTGCCCAAATATCAGTCTTCAACAAATCACTAGCAAAGACCAACTTTGTCAAACAAACCAACCAACCTATGGAAACAAGGATCCTGGTGGTTAGGCTGCACAGGGAGGCTTTCGTGGGAATAAGGAGGGTGCCTCAAGGAGTTACGGTGACGGAGGACTCTTTAAGAGAGAACATCATTCTTGCTGAGCATGGTGGCACATGTCTGGGACCCCAGCTACTTGGGAGACTGAAGCAGGAGGATCACAAGTTCAAGTACAACCTGAGCAGCTTAGTGAGATCCTGTCTCAAAGTAAAATAAAAGAAGCCTTAGAGGATAGCTCAGTGGTAAAGTGCTCTTAGCACCTGTGAGGCTCTGGGTTTAATCCCTAGTGTGTAAAGGAAAAGGAGAAAAAAGAAAAGAAGAGAAGAAATCAGAAGCAAAAGAAAGAAGACTGTTTTTGATCTGAAGAGAGCGTAAGCAAGAGTGATTAGCATAAGTACTTTAAAAACCAGAATGTTTCCACTGAAGTTTCTGGGGCTTGTTTCTGACACAGGGGATGAGACTTACAGGTTTGCAAGGAGCCCTAAGGCCATACAGTTGAATCCTTTAGGTGCAAAGTTCACCCAAAGGGGTATTTGCCATGTTGCCTGCATTTTCTGCCACATAATTTTTCTCTTCTCTTTTCCTTTCTCAAACTTGAAAGCTGTGGCAGCAGATGCACGGAATCGCCCTGCTCACAAGGAAGACCAGGCTGAGAAGTGTAAACTGAGACATGGGAGAGTTTTCATGCCAAGGAAGGGTATGCTGGTGAGGTTTTTTGTGTTTTGCTGTGTTGTGTTTTGTTGCTTGTTTTAAACTTTCCTAAAATAGACTAAAAAACAAATCCTAAACACCAGTTTAATAAATACCTCCCAGAACTTGTTGTTTTTACTTCTGTACTCAACAAAAGAAATCCACATTTCCAGATGAGTCAGTCCACACCCTTGTGTGCTGGCAAATCCTACTTGCCCTGACAGCTGCAGTAGAGTCCAATAGGTACAGAGATGCTTCCTCCTACATAGAAAATGTAAGATCAACTAGAATGTACTAAAAATATACAGATACACATATGCAATACTCCCTCAAAACAGAGCATCTTATAGGAATGGAAGAGATTTGACTCATCAGTTACATTTATATAAAATTTTTAAATTTCATGTAAAATTTAAAAGTAAGAGTAATATGTACCAAGTGAGTGAAGTGGAAAGTGGAAAAGCTAATTTAGCAGTAGGGTGCATAAATAGATGTATAGCTGTTAGCAGTGAGGATGTTTTCTTTTTTTTTTTTAAGAGTAGGAAGAATTTATTGAAAGAAAACCTCTGTCTGAGACGGACAGAAGGGGACCCAGAAAGTGGGTTGCCCACCAACTCCACTTCTCAAGAGGGTTTGTTGTGCAAAGCTATGAGGTGAGGCGGGCTTAAGGTGGGACAGGACTATAATCAGTCAACAAGATCACGAGTAGAGTCGCTTAGGTAATATCAGTCCAATGGCAAATCATAGGGTGGGTGTGAGGTGGGAGAAAACTATGTTCAACTAATAAGTATACATCAAGTATAGTCACTGGGTAATACTGACTAAATGGGGATCAAATCACATAGCAAGTACACATGAGATGGACAAGGACTTTCCTTGGTGGGTTAAGGTTTGGTCCTTGTCCCCAAGGTGATTGATGCCTACTTAAAATATCAATCACTGCTGTCCATCTTTAGGGAAAGTATATGGGTGAATAGTTCTTTTTCTTTAAGCCTGACCTTCAGTGAATATGCCACCGGCCACAGTTGTCTTCTGCATTGAGCTCCAAGGACCTAGCCCTGTATGTCTACAATGTCTCTACCTAACTTAGCTATCTATAATATTCCCCCCCTCTGAAGAAGTACCCCTAACTGCCATGAGAAGGCCAGGGGTGATGACTATTCTGGCTACTTCTGGCTAAAGAGGGTTGTAGTTGTGATAGGCAGTCAGATATACTGCACAGAGGGTCTATCCAAAGGCCCTTGCTAGGTGCAAGGTGTTCTTGTCTTGGGTAGGTGTACAACTTTAAGGCTGGATGAGATAAGTGAAGAGAAAAAATTAAGTATGAATGGGCCAAATAATGAAATCAACAGGATAATTATGAATATAGACATCAAAGTTATCCACCAGGAGGAGTCAGTAATAGTTTTCCACAAAGAGGATAACAAGAAGGTCCAGAGAATTTCAAAATCTGAGATGTTATTAACCTGTCATCTAATGCCTTGAACAGCTATTGAGATATTAGCAGAAGGATCACAAATGTACACACAACATTTAGCTTTTGTAATTGCACAGGTACCCCCTTGTGTTTCTGTTAGAATGTCTAATGCCATCCAAATCTGGAGGATGGTTTGCCTCATTAATTTTACTTCTTCATTCAGGATGGAGAGAGACCAGCCACAGTATCATTTAAGGTACACTGAGTATAGTTACTTAAGACCTCAGTGTGTTGTGTGACATCCTCTAACCTTAGGCAAGGTATAAAGATAGAAGCCAAATGATCATACCAGTAAAACACACTTCTAGACCATCAATGCCATAGGAGGGGTAAGTTTGCAGATTCGTCAGTACTTTTGACACTTCCACCTTGTAACCATGTAAATACCAGCATACATCTTCCTATCCATCCACAGGGTAGCCAGAGCCACAGATTGGTTTCACAGGACCAGTGAGTGCCATTGGGGGCTTTCCCATCTAATTCCAGGGTGATTAAACCAGTTTGTTGCAAACCAATATTCAACTATGAAGTTGTTATTGGGTGTATCCATTATTCAGGAGGTGTCCATCCCAAGTATTTAGTAGAGTTAAGCCAATGAGAATAGGAGTGATTTTTGTATTCCTAACATAAGATCTTTCTACTAAAATGTCCTATACTGGGGGCTAACCATAGATAATCATCCTATATCTGAAAATAGCCATCTTGATATCTATGGTTGTTGGCTTTCAGGGTAGGACCCTTACTTTTATTTAATAGGATCCTACTAAAACCTTTAAAGAGCTTCAATGGCATTGTTAGAAAAAATTCTATTATCCCCAGGATCATTAAGAGTATAGTTCATAGGCCCCTCAGCTACCTTGTAATGGTGGGCTAAATTATGAACTATTGAACTCTCATAACTTATCAATATAGTCTTAGAGTTTATTCCAATCATTTCTTTGGAGTGAAGATGCCCATAAAGGAAGTCATCATGTACTTGACAAGGGAGAAGGCCACATATCCAGCAAGATGTTTGTTGTAATGACTCTGCATATTCTTGTGCCCACTGCAGAAAGGAATTATATTCTCCCTTAAGTGGTAAAGTAATTAGAATAGGGCTAATAGTAATACCTTAGATGACTTATCTGAAGACTTTGTTTCTTTCTTGAACAAGAATCTTAAGTGTTCTATGAGTTTTCAGGAGTGTTCCAATGATGGTTGCTAATTCTCAGTAACAGTCTCTGGTTCCTAGGACTTGAGTCAGGTGTGGTGTATCCAGGAGTCCAGGCCTGCTACCTTGAGAGCTGATGGAGTTGACAGGATCATGGTGTACGGTCCTTCCCAAGGTGGTCCTAGGGAAGGTGATGATGAGGGAAGAGACTTTCCCAGTATTAAATCTCTGGGGTGGCATATGGGATTTCCCTTTTCTTTATGCTCAGCTTCTGTTAGTTGTTGAAGGGTCTGTTGGAATTTATCCAGTGAAGTGACATCTTTCAGTGAGACATCTGTCTCTCCAAAAAGAAGTGGACTATCTCTGAATCCTTGGGGAAGCACTGTTCATGTCAGTTGAGAAGCTTAGTCATGAGGATTTCAAAAGCCAAAGAAACTGGGAATCTCTGCATTCTGTTTCAGCTATAAGAGGTATGTAGACCATGTGTGCATACAGAAAAATATCGAATGGTTCTTTTTCAATACGTAAGGATTGAACATCTCCTAGTGCTTAAGAATGCATTCCAAAGGAGTAAGAGACTTCAGTATTGAGCCTCCTGCATCACTATTCCATTATCTTGGTGGAAGACCTGTAAGTGAAATAGGGGAATGAAGCTCTCAACCTGCTAGATGTCCTAAGTTCTGAGTTCAAGCTCTCTAAAATCGAAGAATGAATTCTAGCAACATTGGAGGTTAACAGTAGGAAGAATTTATTGAGAGAAAGAAAGCTTCTGTCAGAGAGGGATAGAATAGAAGGGGGACCGGAGAGTGGATTGCCTCAAGGGTGTTTCCATAATACTGTCTTTTACTCCTTGTGAGAGTATGCCAGAATCTTGTGATCCAGTAAAAGAGAGAAAGAGAGACAGAGGAGACAGACACAGAGCCACACTCTTCAAAGTGGTGTAGGCACAACTGGACCACCATCTAAGAAGAGTGACCAGAGTAGGACAAGATTGCCAAATGAGGTCATGCAAGCAACAATGATTATGGAAGATTCCTAAAACAGGGCGAGACCTTCAACTATCCAAGGACAAGGATGTGCTTCTCTGACTACAGGGGGTGAACAGACTGATCTATGACAATTCGGTATTAATTGAAAACTTATTATGTATCAGGCACAAGCCAGGCAATAGTTGGATAACTGAGGAGAAAGCAGACTCTGCACAACTAAGAACTCCCCCAGTTGATAGAGTTGGGATACAGACTCAAGCAGTCTCGCTCTAGAGCCCACATTCTTAGGTAGTATGTTATCTTGCTAGTGCAATCCAATACTGGTCAACTCGATAAAAAGGAAGTCACTAACTCTCAAAAATATTTAAAGGTGAAATATGTTATCTTATTCAAAAAGTTCCCTGTCACTAGAAGAATTTTGGGAGAGACGGATAAGCAATTTGAGTCAAAGGCAGAGATGGCTTATCTTCTCCACTACCCATATTCTCCATTTTTACTGGCTGCACACTGTGAATATAGGTGTGCTCAGTCCACTTTGCAGCTAGGGGTGGGCTGGTGTTGAGTTCTGGATGACGAACTAAATGTGAGTGAAAGTATGTGAGACACAGCCAAATTGCCCTTATATCTCCACCCTCCACAACCCCCTTCCCTGTGTAGAACACTCATTCTCTTGCCGCATCTGCTGCCTGAAAGTGGAAAATGTGCTATGTGAGTGAGCCAGGGAACCACAAGACAGAAGAAACTTGGGTTCCTGACTGACAGGCTCCTCCTACTCATTTGCACTATAAGATGTAAGACACAAGTGTGTTCTAATCTTATTGGTGAAACCAGTGAAAACTTGAGGTTGTTCTTTTCCAAAAGAATCTACCACATGGAAAAATTTTAAGCACTTAATGAACAGCCGAAATGGTTACCTTTTCAGGATCACTTTATTTTGACATTCTTTGATTTTTTAAATTATGAACCAAAATGAACTTCAAGAATATCCTGTGAAAGAAACTTATAACCCAATAATTAGCACATCAAAGGGTCCCAAAAAAGTCACAGTGTAAAAATCAATATAGTGGAGGAAAGTTCCTCCTGCCCCTCAGACTATTCTTGGAGAAGCTCTCTGATTGAATGTACAGTTAAGCTAGAAGGAATGTGCCTGGATGAAACTAAGCCTACTCACAAATATCTTCAGCTGAAAGCATTGGCTCAGGGAAGTTACAACCAGGCTGGCAGATCACAACCTTACTTAGCTGCTTGGGAAACATTTGTTGATGTATAAAGTGTCATTGTACCACTACCTCTCTGAATCCAAAGATCTCCCCCACCCATCTTGTACCAGGTAGGGTTATGTGGTTGGAGGGAAAAGAATCTGATGCCAGTGAGCTGAAACAACATTCAGAAAACTAAAAGACAAGCTAACAAAGGTAAATAATTAGGATTTAGAAAGGACAGGGACTAGAGTATTCCTCATGGGCCATCCTCAAATTTTCTTAATCTCTGTAGTCACATAGCACAATATTCCTATTCCTGGAACAAAGGCTCTGCTTGGCCATCTCCTTTTTTTTTTTTTTTTTTTTTGTCTTTATGACACAGGGTATCGCTAGCAGTTCAGGCTGGCCTTGAGCTCACTTTGTAGCCCAGGCTGGCCTCGAACTCACAACGATCCTCCCGCCTCAGCCTCCCAAGTGCTGGGATTACAGGCGTGCGCCACCACGCCCGGCTCTTGGCCATCTCCTTGCTGTACTAGTTTCCTGCTGTGGTTGCAATAAACTACAACTAACCTTATACTTGAAAACAACCCAAATTTATTACCATAGGATTTCTGTGGGTCAGAAGGCTGGATAGACTTGACTAATTCCTCTGCCTAGGATCTCATAAGGCTTAAATCAAGGTGTCAACAAGTCTGGGTTTCTTAGTGGAGTCTCTGGGGAAAGAATCTTCTTGAAAATTGATTTAAATCATTGGCCAAATTCAACTCCTAGTAGCTGTAATATTGAGGTCACCTTTGCCTTTCTGTCAGTCAAGAGACTGTAATTGCTCCTAGAACCTGCCAATGTCCTTTCTCATATTTTACATGTGGCTCTCTCCAGCAGTGATATGTTGACTCACTCCCTCCCAAACTTTAATCTCTCTGCCTTTTCCAGGAGGAAAAACTGCATCACTTTGACTCTAACTACTAAATGTTATCTTCTTTTAGGGGTTTCTGTGAGCCTATTGCATCTATCAGAAAATCCAAAATAGTCTGCCTGAAGTTCCATAGCCTTAATTATACCTGCAAAGTCTCTCTTGCTATGTAGTGTAGCATATTCACAGCTCCCAGGGGTTAGGGTATGGACATCTTTGGGGAACTATTCTTCCTATAATACTCATCTTTGACTGACAGTCTCATCACACAGGATTTCCATGAGTAGAGGAAAATTCTCTCAAGGGACATCAGGATGGCATTACTGAAAGAAGAATGAATAGGGTATTGGGAAACAAAAGCGACAATTTTGTACTTGAATCCTTATTCCGTCCAATTGGAGCTACCATCCAGAGCTAACTTCAGAAACCAGAGGATTCTTGATTGACAGGTGTCTAAGCAGCTAAGCTCAAGACCAGCAAATTATGAAATATGAAAAGATGAAAGACAGTAAATGTTGAGTTTAATCTTTCTAACTCCAAGCACTGAGTTTGGAAATTTATTTCTTTATTAATGCAGTAGCCAGCTGCACATTAACACCATTAGGCAAGGTTCTTTGTCAGGGGCTAGAAACAAGTTTTTATTTAAAAACCCACACTCTGTATTTGGAGAGTTTATAATATATGCCAGTGGTTGGCAAACTACGGAGGTCATAAAGTTATCAAGGAATTTGTTAAAAATAAGAATAATTTGGCTCACTTCTATGGTTTGAATGTGATGTAGTCTCCAAAATTCACATTGATACCTAATCACCAAGATGCTGCTATTGGAAGGCAGGCCCTGTGGCAGGGGATGAGGTGGTAGGTTCCACACTCATGAAGGAATAGTGCCCTACAATAGGGCTTTGGGGAAGGCAGGAAGTTGGCTTAGGCAAGAGGACCAAAAGTTCAAGGTGAACCTAAACCACTTGAGACCCAGTATCAAAAACAGAATAAAAAGGATTAGGGGTTGGACTCAGTGGTAGAGTTACTTTCCCTGCTTCCAAGAGGCTCTTGGTTCAATCTCCAGTACAAGAAAAGCAGGCACATCTGAGACCAGGTTCATTCTTCTGCTCTTTTCTGTGTGAGCATACAAATTTTTCCCATCTAGAGGATACTGCATCAAAGTACCGTATTGGTAGCAGAAAGCACCATTCACAAGACAATGGAACCTGGACTTTCCAGCCTCCACAACCGTGAGAAGAAATTTCTGCTCTTTATAAATTATCCAGTCTTGGGTCTTCTTTCCTGACAGCATAAGGCAGATGAAGGTATCTATCTGCAGAGACACTAATTCAGAAGGTGTTGGGAAAGGTCCATAGGTCAATGTCTAAAGCAATGTCTGTCACTAGACATGGAGTAAGTAGTTCTGAGAATGAATGACTGAATTCATTAAACATAATTCAAAGGTTCTAATTCAAAGAGTCTGTGAAGTACTTTCTGGGAAAAAGTTGACCGTCTCCTGAAAAACTGAATCAGACAGTTAGTGAGGATCAATGAAGTCAGATTCTTTGGCTTTAGAGTGCAGAATCTTCTAGCAAAAAATCAACACCACTTCTTCATGAAGTTGATACCTGTGTCCATTTTAAAGGAGCTGAATTTAGTCTTGAAGTAAAAAAAAAAAAAAAAAAAAAAAAAAAAATCCTTGAACCAGAAAGGAAATAAAAGACATTTCCAGGAATTTTAAGCAGAACGAGATCATAGGAAGCTGTTGTTTTCCTGCATCTTTTTTTTTAAGGAGGAAAATTTTACCCAAGACACAGGCCAGTTGATCTTGCACCTGTGCTTCTGTGTCTGGCACTTATCTGGTTCATCTGTGGAAAGCAGCTCCAGGACCTGGAAATAGAAAACTCACCCTGTCTGGGGGGCACACAGCCCAGTGGCACATTCATAGAGCCATGCTTATCACCAGATGTTCTCACCCAGCAGAGTCTGAAAGCAGATTTCATGGTGTTTAGGAAGCATACCAGACTGATAACATCACACAGGGTACTCTGCCCAACTGCCCTCTTCACACATCGATCTGCCCCAGTTCAGATCTACAAACTACCTCCCATGGTGTCCACATAAAGGTATCTAATGAGTTTGGCTTTTAGAAGGATTCAGAGAGCAGGCTTTGGAGTCACATGGCCTGGGCTCAACAAGACAGTGGTGGTTCACAAGAGTGCTACAGAATAGGTCGATATGGCAAGGGGTCATCTTTCAAAGATTCTAGAAATTCCTCTGACCCATCCACCACTTTAGGACAAGCCCTGACTTTAGAACTGCTCAGGCATGCTTTAACTAGAGGTCCTGGTTTGGGGGTGACTCTATTCCACTGCTGCCCAGTGAGGTTCAGTGCTTTCCACCATGTCAACTCATGCAGGCTATGGCTGCCCCTCAGCCTGGCTCGCTCCCTGTGTGTTTGTGCCAGAATGAATTTCTGTAAGCTGTGGCCAATTTTCAAAGAAGATAGCGCTGCTGTTAGTTGACTTGAAGACATACAGAAAGAGGCCCAGTTTCTTAGACTAATTCATAAATTAATTCTTATTCCTTAGTCCCATCACATTGCAAATTTTAATCATGTTTGTTCCATCACAGACCTGTCACTCTAGTCCTGTATGAGAAAACTGAGGCATGAAGGAACCATTTTTAAAAAAGCACTTGAAACTTTTCATCACTAAGCGCTTACAACTTTTCCTCATGTGACTTTCAAAAGCTCATTTTTAATATTGTTATATATAAACATACACATTTTTGCAGAGGAAAATAAGATTTAAATGTATTACTTATCCTGTCCAAGCTCTCATACCCATAAAGAAGAGAAATAGGATTGAATCTGAAATATTCTACCCTAAGGCAGCTCACACTGTTTTCATTAAATCAGAAAATCAAAGTATGAACAAACATGTTTTCACATGTTTCAAAATGCGTGTCAGATACACATTTTCAGTGAAAATGTTAGACTCAGTCAGACTGCCTGTAGCTGATGATTTCTTGTCCTGTGGTCCTTTTCATTCTCTATGGGACTTTGTTCTCCTTTGGTAAAGCCTTATTAAAAGTACTACTTGGCTACACAATGTAAAAATCCTACAGATTATGTTAAAAAATATGACTGGTATCACATGCAAAGTCTGACAACCATTTCAAACCTAAGCAATGCTCAAATTAATTAAGGAAGGCATTTTTAGGAATTGAAATCACTTCCACACAGCCAAGTTTCAAGCGGCCACGTTTTAGAGCTGCAATGTATATTGCCCATGAGGTAGCTTCTATGGTTAGTTTTGGAGACCTACTGGCTGATGTCCACTGTCAACATTTTGGAAAAGTAACTATCTTTATTTTTCCTATATGAACTATGAGTAAACTTTTAGACTGCATTTAATTTACTAGTTCATTTTTTGTGCTTTAGTAGACCTGATAGCATTCTTTCATACTTTTCCTTCTACAGATGGACAATTTGGCTGTGATTGCTACTTCTTTTCTTCTCCTCTGTCCTATCCAAGCAATGGCTGATAATGTTGGCATGGCTGGGAAAGAGTGAAGAAGGAAATACATTCAACTGAGATAATAGAAAAATGTAGTGCAATTAAAAATACCATATGTTTGTTGAACCCTGGTAAGAAATTCTGTTGGAAATTAAAAAGTGATATTTGCTTTCTTTTTGGATCTCAAAGGTTTGGGATGGAGTGGAAGGAACTGGACTTAAACATAAAATACAACTGATAATGCTATGAGCTAGAATTTCCACAAGCCAAACATTTTGGCACAGGCCTTTGGTCATCTGAGGAGTCAGGAAAGGAGAAATTACTGTGGCTTGGAGGGGGATTGAAACATGGGATGAAGGAATTGGCTTGTGACTAGAGAAAGAATGGGATTTAGAGACGTGAAAAGAGAGAGAGTAAAAGAAATGAGGAAAAGTAAGTTTCCAGAGTTAACAAGGAAGGAGAGAGGCAAGCAGGGAGTTTTGCTTAAGGGGCATTGTGATGAGGGGTGGCCATCCCCAGGCCAGGACGGACAAGGTCCTCTCTTGCCCTTGTTTTTATGTGCAGAAATTTGGAAGATTGGGGCATCCCTGACAGTATGTTTGGAAAAAAGTAGCCAGTACTTTTTGAAAGAAAAATCTGTTTCATGCTATGAAAACTTTGTCAAAACCCTTCTTTCAAAAGACTTGCTCTATTTGACTAAGCCACAAGAACGAACATTTTCTCTGCCAAAATTCTCCGATCTTACCCTTAGCCAGTTTCTCTGCCACATCTACATTTAAGCTGTCTTTAGCACAACGTGTACCTCATTTTCAAATAACTCTCCTAGCAGCCAGGCAGTGGTGGAACAGGCCTATAGTTCTAGCTACTTAGGAGGGTGAAACAATAGAATCACTTACACTCAGGAGTTGAAGGGCAATCTGGGCAATGCAGTACGATGCTATCTCAGAAAAAGAAGAGAAAAAAAGAAGAGAAAGGAGAGACAGGGATATAAGGAAGGAGAGGAGAGAGAAAGAGAGAGAGACTGAGTAAGAGCGTGAGAGAGAGAGAGAGATACTTGGTAATATTCTCTTTTTTTGGTACCAGGAAGCAAACTCAGGATCTTTCACTTGCCAGGCAGGTGCTATGCCCTGGGCTATCTCACTGGCTCCCTCGGTAATATTCTTACAAAGTCATTCACACACTTCTTCATAACTTAGGCATTTCTGGGAGGAGGCCATGGGTTGAAACAGTCTCTTCTCCAGCTCTGGCTAGGTCCTAGTTGTGGCCACTGTAACAGTATAAGCACATGAAGACAATGAGCTAAATATATTGTTTCCTTGGGGGGTCATTAAAACTTTCAGTGTATTTATATTAGTATGTGAAGATTTAATTTAGTTTCAAGACCATCAAATGTTTATGAATCTTATGAAGACACTTTTTTTTTTGGTGTTCAGAAGCACTTCTTTTCCATAGACAAATAAAAAATTAGTATAACTGCACTGGGTAAAAATGAGAACATGGATCTACATCTGAAGAGTCACCAGGACAGTAATAACACTGTTACAATAATAAATGGCCATTAATTATGAGATGTGTATGTGTGTGTGTGTGTGTGTGTGTGTGTGTGTGAATAACACATATATACTCTTATATGGGCCACTAAAATTTAAAATGTAAATTTAAGGGATTTCTGGTACAATTGCTGATTCTTTTTAAACATTAGTTTATTAGTACATGTGAGTTTATTAGCACGTGTGTGTATTAGTACATGCATATATTAGTACATGTGCGTATTAGTACATAATGTAAACATTCCTTTTGTAGAGTTAGCACACATGCCGACACATCTTAATTCCTTTTCACATCCTTTTTCTCTCCTGTCCCTCCTCCTTCCACCCCTCTCTACATTCCCTTCTTTTTCTGGTGCATGTTTGCAGTACATAGTGTATGGATTCTTTTTGTGGAGTTGGTAAACACACACAGCATATCCGAATCCTGTTTTTCATCCTTTATTCCTTCCTTTCCTCTCCCCTTCCTCCCCCTCTTGATCTCTCCCCTTTGAGAATGATCTATTTCTATTATCTTTTATTTTACTCTTTATTTTTAGTCTGGGTTTCTCATATAAGAGAAGCCATGTGATATTTAAGGTTGTGTGTCTCATTTATTTCATTTAACATTATCTCAAGGTGCACCTGTTTTCTTACAAATGACTTGAGTTTATCTTTCCTCATGGCAGAGTAATTCTTTACTGCGTGTAAGGACCACATTTTATTCCATCTATTTGTTGACGGATGTACAGACTGCTTTCAAGATTTAACTATGATGATTTAAATGAACTGCATATCCAAAAAGCTTTTCAGTTATTAAGAGTCTTACTGTTCCAATATTGAATTAAAGTGTGATTAGCTAAGAAACGTTAATAATAGTGAACTATTTTGTCATACTAATATCTTTTGGTGTTAGATAGTCCTAATCCAATATCTTTGGATTGGCTACATTTACTAATAAACATGTTTTTAAATACTATATGTATTTTATTTTTTGGTACAGGGAATCGAACTCAGGACCTTGAGCTTGCCAGGCCAGAGCTGTGCCACTGAGCTACATCTCTGACCTTAACACTATATATTTTAACTGAATGAATTTCGCACTGTAATTTAATAACTTTTGTTTTAACTATGATTCAGCTTATAACAAAACAAAGCAGTGCATTTTCTCTCCACTGATAATCAAGTTAATGAAAAGCTGATTCTATGGAAGAAATCCAAAGTTGTAAATATTCTAATTATTTTCCTTTCTAAAGACCTTAGGACTTCACCATCTTGCACAAAAAAATTATCACAAAATAAAACATTATCAGAAATATATTCAGGTAACACAAGGGAGGTATCTCACCTACGTGGCTTATTTAGTGAATTATTTAACCTGGTTTTGAAAATATTCTCCAGTTAAGGATTTTAGAAATGATTTTATGGTAGTGTCACAGTTCCTCACAATTATTCACAATGTAACACATAACTATGATTTCATATCTTTTTGTAAACTATAATTTGAACAAAGCCTGGCCAAGGCAAGGCCAAATACATATTCCAAAGGGCTCTGCAAATTGGAATCTGCCAGCTTCCTACCTCTACCTCCTCCCCAAGAAAACTCAGTGTTTGTCTCTCAGCACCAATGACCCCACAGTCCTGAAATCAACAACACACTTCGCACTTTTCTCCTGGTGGAAAGAGGTGGCCACTGTTGAGTTGTAAAGAGAATGACACCTCCAAAATTTCTCCCTCACACCACCCATTACAGACCCTAGAGAGTTCTCACACAGCAGCAAACAATAACTTCAGGAAGTGAAGTGATATTCCTAGAGTGAGTCAGTTTCTAAAATTAAAAAATGAAAATAACTACAAAGTGTGGAGAGAGGGAAGAAACATTCTAGAGCAAGGTAACCAAAAACCAAAGAGAGTACAAGCTCCTATCGGGATGATACAAAAACTTAGGGGAATGCTGAAAGAAAGAAATGATTTGTGTTTGAACCACATGGTGATGGTTCATTATCTAGGTCAATTGGATTGATCTAAGAAAACCCAGGGAGCTGGTAAATCGCTATTTCTGGGTGTGTGTGTGAGGGTATTTTGCAAAGAGAGTAGCACTTGAATCAACAGAGTGAGTAAATGAGATGCTCTTCACTGACCAGGGAGCATCTGGGCATCACCAAAGTTGTTGAGTGTCCTGTAGAACAAAAACATGAACAAAGGGTCTTAGTCAGTTTCATTTTGGTGGGACTTTATGCCCAACACTGACAACTCAAGGAAGAACAGGTTTGTTTTGACTCAGTGTTCAGTGTATAGTTCACTGGTTGCCAGGCCGGGTAGCATGGCACAGGGGTATAGGAGAGGGAAAGCTGCTCTTATCATGGCAAACAGGAAGCAGAGAGAGAAGAGAGCCAGGAAGCTACAGTCTTTTCAGATCACACTCAGGTCACATGCTTCTTCCAACTAGACCCATCTGCTAACATCACAGTTAGCTACAACACCCTTATGATTCATTCAATCACCTATCAAACTCCTCACCTATGAGCACATAAAGCTTTAGGGGATCATCTAGGTATAAACGACAACAAAGGATGAACTCTATGATAGTTCATCGTTGTGTCAACTTGGGTAAGAAAGGCCCAACTGATTGGCTTGGCAAAGCTCTGGATGTGGGTACAGGATTTACTGAAGACAGAGGCCCACCCTGGTTGCAGGTGGCACCAACCAATACGCTTGTAGCTTGGGTGGGATAAAAAGGGGAAGGAAGAAGGAAGGCTGGCTGCTATATCTCTGGAGGAGCTCCCGTCTTCTCCTATCTTTGGATGTCTGTCTCTTGGCTTCCACCACAAACCCTGCAGCTTTCTGAGATGAACACGGGACTCTGCAGTGAGTTCCAGGCACACAGGCAGCCCTTTTGCTCTCCTCCACACCTGCCTCTGCACATAGCCATTGTAACCCTACCTTACAAATTTGTGTGTGTGTGTGTGTGTGTGTGTGTGTGTGTGTGTGTATCTTATATTAAATCTGACTCTAGTGAGCACTGATGGTTTTTAAACTTATGCTATATTTCAGCCCATTGAATTCTGAGGGCCTGTGTTCAGATTTCTACACTCTCAATCCTGTGGCTAAAGGACAAAAGATTCTCTTTCAGGATGCACTTAGAAACTGTTGCATTCTTTCTGTGTGTTTGCAGGTGAAAATTTGAATTTTTCCCTTGTTTGTCTAGAGATGCTAAGAACAACCAACCAGCTCATCATATTTTCCACTCTGCCAAAAATTATTCAAAAGTATCATATAAAGAGTCACTAAATTCCTGGTGCCTCACAAGTGGTGAATTAGGACAATCAAATGGATCTACACTGTGTATTCTTTTAAACAATTCACATCATGGACTATCAGCACTCCACACATTAGCAGAAGGAGAGACTATGGCATCTTTAGATCTCATAAAATTAGAGAACCAACTTCAAGAACCACTAAAGTCAGTACAGAATTTTATCTTTACAATTCTGTTTCTCTAGAGCTGTTCCAGGCAGTAAACTCTGTATCAGTCAGTTTTCCCTGGAGAGAGAGATTCAATATCAAATATACAAGGGAGGCTTGCCATAGCTGCCTGCAGAATCGGGGTGGAAGAGAACAGAAGGTCAGACGTTTCTGTGGTGAAAGGCTGAGAGGTCCATGTCAGACGCCAAGAGATGGACATGCAAGGTGCGGGTGGAGATGGGAGCTCTTCTGAAGAAAGGAGTGAGCCTTCCTTCCTTCCCCCTTGCTATGCCATTCCAGCTACAAGCCTCTAGTTGCCACTCACACCTAAGTGGTTCTTCCAACTTCCATAAATCCATCCAACCTCACCCACAATTATGCTAAGCTCATCAATGGGGCCTCTTTTCTCAACTTGACACAACATTTAACTGGGACAGCCTTGCTTTCCTGTTCTGAGTTTGGACATCCAATTTCTCTTCCCTGTAGCCATTACGGGACTAGGTTCTCTGGACTCTGGGATTTTCACCAGTCGCTACTCCCCTTTTCAGGCCTTTAGCCCATGACCAGAAGTAACTCCACCAACTTCCACAGTTCTCAAGCCAGAGGAGTCAGGCTGAACTCTTTCCCCACTTCTTCAGCTCATAGGCAACCGACCATGCATGAAAATTCTCAGACTCCACAATCATGGAAGCTAATTCCTATAATTATATTGGCTTTGTTTCTCTGGAAAACCATAATATACACACAATTTCCCCTAACCCTTAATATTGATGACTTTATATAGATTTCCTAGCAAAATTATGTAGGAATAATATGGTAGTATTTTCAGTATCTGGATTATAAATTAAGGTGACCAATCCCTCTAATGTGCCCAGGATTGAGATTTCTGAAATACAAGATATTCAATGCCTGAGTAGGGAAAGTTCCAGAAAAACCTGGATAAATGCGTTGTCATGTATGAATCTGGAATCATGGATTGTTATATATGGGTCTGCCTATCTAGACAACTGATAAAAGCTTTCCCAGGCTCCCCACTGATTTCCTCACTGCCTACTGGAACTCCCCTAGTCAAACTGGGCAAAAGCTAAATTGCAACAAGAGTGAATTCATCATTGACCTTACTTCAGTTATCCTCACTGGCATCTGCTCCTACCCATCATGCACCCTGTTTGTTGAGAAACCTCATACTCTCTTCCTTCCTTAGAGCTGCTCAAAGTGACATTTCTTACAGCTTTTCCCCAATTATGTCAAAGTAAAACAGTCCTCTGTCCCTTTTGCTCGTGGTGGTTATTCCTGCCACCTGAAGATGGGATCATCTGAGTTATTCTTTCTCATGTATGGTTATGGAAGTACCTGCTTCTAGTTAATAAAATACTCCCTGAAATAAAGGAATCATTAAAGTAAGAGAAGAAAACATTTTCACAATATGACAGAGGCAGGAGGAAGAGAGAGCATCTGGAAATCTGGACTTTCATCATTTCCTGAGCCATTGTCTACCTATTCCCTGCATACCTGACAGAACCTGGCACCGCTAGTGGTACAAAGTGGATAGAGATACAGATCAATGCCAGTCTTCACAAAGGTGACACTCATTTTTTCAGAAGCATTGGATCACATCTTTGGGTGAGTTTCCAGCTTTGCTGAGTTCCAAATACCCATCTATTATGAAGAGCGTAAGTGCCAGGACAGCCCGTGCCCATGGCTATTTCCCTGCTTTCATGAAACCTGTCCCCTTAATTACTCCCTTGCTGTCTGAACAGTAGTCTCTGAAAGCTGGGCGCTCAATAATAATAACCATTTCTGAGGGTGTCTCTCTCCCATCTGCTCTGTTGTCTTGGTCAGGTTCGATGCTATCACATGAAACATCTGCTGTGGCTCTATTTTCTCTTGTTGGAGTTTTCAGTTTTGCAGCTTCATTAGTCTTTCTGGCATGTTTTAGACTAGATCTAGCTTTCAACTTAATATTATTGTTAGTAGTATTGGTGTTGCTTTTCCACACATCCTTCTGACCTCTCTCACCTGTGCTGCCCTCATCCCTCAAATGTTGCCAAAGCGTCCTTTTTCACCTTGCTACTTGTCTGACGTACGTAAGGACAGGTTTTTATTTTTCCTCTGAAGTGTTTTAATTTGGCAGGCAAACTTTTTATAAAGGCCCCTAAGAGAATTTCCCCACAAGAGACACAAAGTCACTGTCTCCTCTATTTCCTGGCTGCTGGGAACAAATTCAAAGAGCTCACTGCCTCAGCACATTTAGCTGAAACTTAAGTTCGGGCTGAGCTATAGTGACCAAACTGAAGTACTGAGAGTTGATCCAAACCTTTCAGTATGCATTAAACCAAGTGGTCAGGCCATCTACACATCCTCACTGTCAGTAACACAAGGAGTGAGGAGGCACTATTCAGGGTGATTTAGGGTGTGTCTGTGAGGGTGTTTGGAAAGAGAACAACATCTGAAGTGGTAAACTGAGTAACGCAGTTGGCTAAATAGAGCCAAAAGGGTAAATGAAGGGAGAATTTGCTCTTTCTCTGTTTGTGCTGGTATTGTATATCCATCTTCGGTGGTGAACAGCACAGTCTGTAGGGTGAGGGGGACTCAGGAAAAGGAGCTTGTAGGTCCTAATTTGCCTGGATCAATTATAGTTTAGTCTAGTTAGCACCTTGTGATTATGAACACTTCCCCTTTACTCCCAGAAGTGCCTCAGTTTGGATAATAAATGATATGGAAACACTAGCCAAGAGTCAAATGAAGGTATGAGATCAATGGAGGTTATCACGGATCTATAAACTAACATAGCTGAATCTAACCTAGAGGACAACTATTGGGAACCTGGTTCCATGGTGTGTGAAACTGAGTGGTTCAGAGAGATTGCCACAGTTGGACAAACAGTAGAGGGACAAGGAACTGAGTCACTTCAAATTACCTAGATAGCTGCCCAGTCCCATGGGGAAATTAGAATCTTTAATTAAGATAGAACTGACATTGTTCAAAGTGCTATGTTAAGCCTTTTACATTGACTGTCCTTTTTCTCAATTAAATTCTCATAAATAATCTATGTAGTCACACTGTTACCATCTCACTTTACAGAAGGGGGAACTTGGAGCTCCAAAAGGTTAAATAGCAAGCCCATGTTAAGTCTACCTGTCAACCCACATGACCAGCCCAGGCAGTCTAACTCACGCATAATAACATCACTGTCTTTTCCAGCTTTGGTGACTCCTGAATTATAGCAACTCTCTAGCTAAAAAGCCAAGGGAATTAAAATGAGTTATAGGACTCCCTTCATAAAATGGGAGAAAATAGTGCATAAAGTGGCAATACAGAATTTAAAATTTTTTTGTAAAATGTTATAAATGAGGTATTATCCATGTTTAAAAAAACCTAAAAGTAAAACCAAAAAAGTGAGTGAAAAAGAAAGGGAGGAAACTGAAGAATGAAAGGCATGAGAAAGAAAAATATCAGAGGGAGAGAGTAAAGGCAGGAGGGGACCGAGTTTTCTTCCAACATTCAGCTTCTACAGATTTCAAAAACTACATTTCTTTTTTATTAACTAATGAAAAGTAACATTTGACCTAAGATCATTTTAAGACCATAACAGTAAGTGAAATGAATCAGACACACAAGCTTAAATAGCATATGCTTTCTCTTACATGAAAAACCCAAAGTATAAATGAATTAAAGAGCAAACTGAAAGCTAGATCACAGGAAACAGGAAGGTAGATCTTTTGGGAAATGGAAGGAGACCAAGAGGCAGGGTAAAGGGAAGGGAAGGGCACAGAAAAGGAATTAAGGTATGTTATGTGCTTGTACCATCTTCCCGTAACAAATGTAATCATTGCATACTGCAAACACATGCTATTAAAACTAAAATTTAAAAATAGAGTATGTAGCTTAAAAATGCTAGATGAATAGTACATTGAGCATGCCATAATTTTTTCAAGAAAAGATAAAAATAAAGAAATAAACAACCAAAAATAAAGACTATGAGGAGGAGGTAAGAACTTGGGCTTAAGGTATAATTATTGTAGTTCAATCCTTGTGTCTTGCTACTTCAGCATTTGGTCTCCAAACCCAGAACAGCAGCAACTCCTACTATCCCGGAGAAATGCAGGATCGCAAGTCCCACCCTAGGCCCATGGAATTGGAATCTGCATTTGGACATGATCCTCGGCCGGGGGCGGGTGGGGAGTTCATATTCATGTTAAAGTTTGAGAAGTTCTGTTGGAGCACACGACTTTTTCTACACCTAGAATGCCCGAGTTTGCCAAAGGAGAAAAGCCATGCTTTGATGCTTTGGCTCTGGGATTTGTGTTTCTCTTTGCTGTGCATCTCACTAGCTATATGACTATAAGTGAAAGACTCCACCTTCAGCAACCCTCAATATTTTCATCTGTAAAATGGGAATTATAGTAATTATCTCCCAAGCTTTTTGGAGTTTGACAAATGCTTTTTTCTTCATTTATTTATAGACCTTAATGCACACAATTCTGCTACATGCTTTTGTGGTATTAGTTGCTTTCTAACCTTAGCACTATTTGTAAACAAACAAACTGATTGCTTGCATTTTTCTCAAGATGATGGAATATGGTTTCGCAAATGGCCTCTGAGATACTGTTTTACATTTCTGTGTTCCCTTAGCTTGAGTCAGTGGGTGAGCTACGTGTCACTTCCATAATGCCAGGCACTATAACAGCTGAGTAACAAGCTCTTATTTGCATTGTGCTAACATATATTGAGATTTGTATTATATTAACATGCATTATGCTGCTACATGACCTGCATTACGATACAGGGCAAACATCTATTAATAACTATGTCATAGAAGTGGAATGAGAATTAACTAGCAGAATTTTCCTCCATTTCACCAAGAAAGAAAATATGCTCAGAAAGCATGAAATGCTTTGTTGATGGTCACCTGTCATAAGTAGCTCCTTACTGATAATACAGCTTTTGGGGAGGGGATACCAGAGAAGTACTTGCTAATAATCCCAGTTTTTCTTTTCTTGTTCCAGCCAGGACTAGGTTATATGCATCTCCACAGATTTTATCGCAGGCTTCAGGTAGGCCCTGAATATCTGTGACCCCAGAGACATCATGCAAAACCATAGTTGAGAGGCCAGAGGGCAGCTGGGCCTTACCGGGGGATCAAGCTGAGGCTGGTGTCTAAGCTCGATCACCATTTACTGTCTCCGTGTGAATCCCAAGCCTTTATCTGTCTGGATTTTTTGCTCTACTCTGCTGTGAGTCATTTCCTGCATACCAGTTCTGTGGTTTTCCCATACTGTCTAATCAAACATCCTGCAGGATGAAGCAATACAAACCCAGATCAAACTGGAAGGAATTATGGGCACATAGGACTGAGAAAGCTGTAACTGGATCCAAGGATCAGGCAGCATTAGAGAACCAGTTCGCTCCTTCCTGACCTCTTTTGAGTTTCTTCCCATTCCACTGGATTCTTTCTCTACAAAACAGGGACTGTCTGCCTCAGACTCATGCCTCACCGTCTTAGTATGCTGAGAAAAGAGAAGATGCCTTTGTCTTTGATCCAGCCAAATTCTGTCATTATGTTTCATTGGACTGCTCCGGATCAGATGCTCATCCTGAGAAAGGCCACTAAAATGTTCTGGAATGGCTAGTTCTGGTTATTCGGTCATCCTTGGATAGCCAGGCAAGCACTTCGGACTTGTTCATTCTGAGCGGTTGCAGAGAAAGGATAGTTTCTTAAGGGAAAATTGAGCCACCAGCAGTAAGAAGGGACTGGATGCTAAATGAATAAAAGTAAACAGCTTTTTTACACAGACCTACTTAGACACGTGGTGTCTCTGATAGCTACTCTGACTCTGACTTCTGGTCGATTGGGGCTGAACTTCCTTGATTCTGAACCTTGTCTTCAGTCAGTGGATCCCTCTGTCCCAGCTTTATATCCATTCATCGTGACCAACTGCCACCGCTGGATTCACAGGAACCCCCTTGAAAACTGGATCCAGGAAGAAACTCGGAGCTTCTCTAATAATTTTCTCTTCACAAGAAATTGAAGTTCTGTGCAACCTATGAGTCAATGTATTGTTACTTTGTAAGTTCCCTCAGCCTGGTCAGTGGGGAGAGTACTGAATTCGGTACTCTCCAGAGGAAGGAAGGGCAGCAAAATCAGTGAGGACTGATGAGAGGAGGCCTGGTTGAAGGATAAAACTTTGGACCAAGTTTGTCTCTCTCCTGTTACTGCAAGAAAAATACCCAAGATTGGGTAATTTATAAAGAAGAGATATTTACTTAGCTCACAGTTTTGGAAAGTAGGAAGTACATTGCTGCATGGACGGTGAAACTGGTAGCATCTGGTCTAGGTCTTTTTCCTGAATCATAAGATGGTGGGAGCATCAGTGGCAAGAAAAGACACATGTGAGAAAAGAGCGCTCCTTCATAGCAAGACCATTGTCATGATAATGCGTTAATCCATTCATCCATTCATGGGTTGATCCATTCATAAGGGCAAAGGTCTCACATCCAACTACCACTGACATATGAATTTGGGGATGAAATTCCCAAACTTGACATGTGGAGAACACATTTCAACCATAGCAGGGATTCTGCCTATTTTTATAAGTGACTAGTTTTAAGTTGGGTGTTTATAACTACATGCTCGAGAGTATTTTCACCATTGATTCTGAACTCCAAACCAAGTTTATTTTATCGGACAGGAAGAAATTTGTGTAAGTATCCAAAAACTATGGGGAAAAACAAAGAAGAGACATCTTGTGTTCTGTCAGAGAATATATTATTAACAAATGCTTGGAAAAAATGAAATATCAAGTGTTGTATCAGAGCACATCAGAATTTTCACAATCTTTATTACATAAAGAAGAAAAGTATGTTTAAATTTTGCCTCTATTCCCAGATGTGAAAATGAAATAATTATTTTAAAACTCCAATTCTTTGCTATACAATACTGAACTTACATCATAAATAGATTTTTTTTTTTTTTGGGAATTAGAACTGGATGTTGTATTACATAGTTATCTTCACATTAGTTAACACAAAAACATTAAAGGAAATACCAAATTATAGATAAGATAGTAGGGAGTTTGCACTGGATGCTGTATAATATAAAGTTATCTTCATTTCTGCTAGTACAAAAACGACTGAGGAAATACAGAATTATAGAGAACATAGAAGGGAATTAGCTCTGGATGCTGTCCTACATAATGTTACCTTCATCTTTGTTACTCAGTTACACAGATGATGGCCCTTTTGATCAGTTCGTTTTTTCTCCTCCCTCATCT
>PVLD010016299.1:23690-45543 GCA_004027595.1 Dinomys branickii | reverse complement strand
GCCGCTAGCAAGCCGATCTCTGTCGGGAGCCGCCGGGGGGCTGCACCGGCTCGGGAGGCGGGAGGGCCCGAGGCGGCCGCGCTCCCACTGCGCTTGGACCGATCCCAGCTTCTTCCCCGCGGGGATCGTCCCTGGCTCCCAGCGTCTGGGACTTTCCCACGTCTCGCCCCGGCAGCCTGGTCCGCCCTACCACATCTCCTCCGGCATCTCAGAGAAATACGCCCAGTTTAAACTTCCCAGCCGAGGTCCCGGCATTCACGCTCGCCAAGTCTGTCTCGAGCTGGTGGTGTTTATTAAGGAGGTTCGCTCCCTTGCTGCTCACCTGGTCGCCATCTTCCCCGGATCTATAATTCCAACTTGGCATTGAAAGTGCCTATAAAATCTTCCATGTTCATCTCTTCTTTCTTCTAACAGATCAACAAAGGAAAGCAGACCTTTAGAGTATAATTTTCCAAAAAAATGTAGCTTTATTGGAAAATTATAAAGAACTTCCTGTTTGTTTCTGATGATTATGCTTTTACCTGAAGAAATAGTATAGTGTTTTTATTTTTAATACACCTTCATCAATAATACATTCACCACTTTTTAAATTAAATAATATTCAACATTGGAAATGCCTCAGTCACACCATTTTTTTATTGGTAGTTATGTGACCAATATTTTTATGCACTTAACACTGATTCAATCTTTCCTCTGACCAAATGATAAACTAGGTAGTTCTTAATAAATGAGTAAAAGAATACCCTTGGGAAAGCATATCATGCTTCTTTCATTTTTAAATCATTTGCCCTGATCAGCCTACAATTCTGTTAATTTCATTCCAAGATCATCTATATTTGATTCTGTCTGTATGTTGTCAAACATCTGGGATGAAAGTTGAAAAAAAATTACTCATTCATATTTTCTCTTGAATCCGTAATATTAGCACTTGACAAACAGAATTTCCATGTAAAATTCAGAACATTCAAACATTTATTTGGCAAATTTTGTAGACACTGGTGTCTTAGAAAGAAACCATATGACAACTGTGATGATTCACCTCGTGCATCAAGATGACAGGACCATAAAGTGTCCAGACATTTGGATAAACAGTATTTCAGGATGCTTTTGCTAGCATGTTTGTAAACATTTGAATCTATAGCCTGAATAAGCCTCACTCATACAGTTCCTTATCCAGTCTGTGGTAGATTTATGTAAGAATGAAAGACCAAATCAGAGAGTTTTTCTCTGACTGCCTGTCTTTGATCTGAGACATTAATGTTCTGCTTTTAGAGTCAGATTCATACAACTGGTTCTCCTTATTAGACCTTCAGACTTCAAGTGGAACTACAACACAGGCTTTTCTTAGTCTGGACTTCTTAGCCTTCATATATATTTGATCTAATTTCTTACAGTAAACCTCTCTTTCTACATATGTATAATTGTACGCATGTACAGTATCTCTATCTATCGATCAATCTATCATTTATCTATCTATCTATGATTGTTTTTCTCTGGAGGACAACGATTCATACAACAACTCACAAGATTATGTCATTTATTATACTTATTAGGTTTTACTACATTATTTTATGTTCACAAATTCCTCCAAATTTCAAAAGTTTAGAAGAACAATTGTTTTTCTGAGCCTCTACACCGTCTTCATTAGTTTACTGCTAAACTTCTACACTACACAATAAGTAGTTTTGAACTACAAGATTCAGCCCCTACTGAGTGATACTAGGCTTACAAATAGTAAAGAAAAATTTCTCTTAAGGCTTCTTGAAGAAAGGAGCAAATGATGGATCCATTCACATTTCACATTTACACTTCACAGGTCGAAGCAAATCCTGTGGCTACGCCTGACTCCCCTCTTGCAGGGAGATGAAGTTCTTTCACAAAAGAGGAAGCAAATTATAAAAACATTAATTAATCAAGTACTTGAATACATTCTATCTAATATAGAATGTCTTGTTTATAGTCATTGCTTCATGTTCACAGGGGGACTGGGAGCCAGTTTTTCCCTCTAAGGCTGAGCCAGATATGTGAGTTCAAATCATGGTGCCTCTCCCAATAATTCGTTTTTAGTAATTAGTGTGTATATAGCATTTGGTCAGCTTTGTGCTCCCACATTCTACTTAGTATTAGTGCTTCCAGAAAACATACACCCATTGTATAGATGAGGATACTGAGGCTAAGGGAGACTAAATTAACCTGTCTAAGAAACATGGAGTTTATAAAAAAGAATGATGGATTCAAGTTATAACCAAGCTGTCTAACTATACAATCTATTTTTTGTAACCTGGCTGAATTTTAGCAATATAGGCATTGAGCTAGATCATTCCTGAGTTATCCTTTACTTCTAACCATTTATATACTTACCACAATCATACATTATTTTGAGTTTTATTTTTTTTTTTTTCATTTTTTGCAGCGAGCCGAAGAACCCAGACTCACATGTGTACTAAACACTATCACTGAGCAACATCCCTAGTACTCATATTGTAATTTAAATAAATACATTTTGAATATATATGTTAAATATGTCCCTGACTAACTATATACTCAATGTGCACTGATGCTGAGAAACAACTTAATAGGCATCAGTGATAAACCAGGACGGGTTCACCCAGCTGAGAATATTTTTTATGTACTTCACACTTTGCCACACCTCTAGGCAAAAGAAAGAAACACCATCAATCTTTGTAGGACAGAACGAGTTCATAAGTAAATGGGTAAATGAAGGGTGGAAAAAGTGTCTTTCTTCATCACCTTCCTTAACTAAGTAGTTATTGATGACTTACTCATATTTAATGAGAACTATAGTGTTCTCTGTATGGGAGTACCCATAGCGTCCAGTGTCTTAGTACAAATTAGTACTGCTCAGGACCAGCATACATGTGCTGAGAGACAAAGCGAGTTATTAAAATGATTATGAATAGCTTCTTAGTTTGATTTCTTTCCATGTGTCTAGTTTTACTTTTGCTCCTGTGCTTTTGGAATCTTGTATTAAGAAAAATGTTTGCCCATCCCAATGCCCAGAAGAGCTCCCTCTACCTCTTTTACCATAGTTGTTTTGTAGTTTCAAGGCTTACATTTGTATCTGATGCATTTTGAGATGGTTTTTATAGCTGATGTGGAACAGAAGCCTAGTTTCCTGTTTTTTTTTTCCATTTATCTATCCAATTGTCCCAGCACCATTTACTGAGAAAGCTGTCCTTTCTCCAACATGTGTTCTTTCATCTTTGATGAAAGTAAGTTGGCTACTGATGCATGTGTTAAATTCTAGCCTCTGTATTCTGTTCTATCAGTCTATCTCTATGTCTGTATTTATGCCAATAACGTGGTGTCCAATTTCTTTTTGAAAAAAGTTCAAAAGCAATTCAATTTAGGCTATATTATCTTTATGACAAATTGTGTGAAGGAGTTGGCTATCCACAGTGTAAAAAGTGACACTCAACCTAAGTTTCATGGTGGAAAAATTAACTCAAATTAATAAGAGAAGAAAATATAAAATTTAAAACTAAAAGCTTCTAGGATAATACAAGTGATTCTGAATTTAAAAAAAGCTAGAGATCCTTATATTTGGCATCAAAAGCAATCACCACACAACAAAAAATGACAATTGGATTTCATTAAAAGTAATGATATTAAAATTAAAACAAAACCTAAATACCATAAGTAGCCCAATTGAAACAAATAGATTTTCATATTAGGTAATATAATGAGACTCAACTAGGCTGTCTTTAAAAATTGCATTTAATGTACAAATGCACAAATAAATTAATCCTTTAAAATGGAAAAAAAATGGAAAAAATAATAGTACCTAAGCAATGGAAATTGGAGGGGCTACCTTACTATCAAGCAATGTTTATATCAGAGTGAAGCAAGCACAACTTATTTTATAGTAAACAAAGGGTCCCTTTACCAAGAAGACATAAAAATTCAGCAGGCTTATGTAACTAACAAAAGACATTCAAAACATAAATTAAAAGCCAGTAAAAAGCAAAAGAGAATATAGAAACCTACAATATAGAAATTTCAGTATTTGCTTGAGCAAATGGATAAAAAGCGAATTAAATATGAAGATTATTTGAATATTATAAATTGTAGTAAGCAAATATTTATGAAATACTCCATCCAAATGAAACACTACCAAGCAAATTGAGTTAATATTTACAGAACATTCTACCCATCATTTTCAGCTGTGTGCTGATTATCAAAAAGACCATATCCTGAGCCACAAAATAGATGTTGCTATGTTTATGTCTTAGATCATATAAATATTTTCTGTAATCAAAAGAAAACAATAATTTAGAAAATAAGTAAGAGAACAATACTGAAATGTTCCTTAAGTCATTTCAAACTAAAGGATAATTTGAAACTAAAGGAGTTAGTTCCAAATAACTCATATGGCAAGAAGAAAGAAAAGGAAAATAGAAAGTAATTTACACTGAAGAAAAGATGAAGACAATATTTCAAAATATGTTGGATGCCACTAAGAAAATAGTCGTGGACACTTTTATGTACCTGTAATATAAAAAGAGAATGATGGAAAAGATCTCGTTAGCCACTTGAAGTGAATAGAAACAGAGCAAATTAAATTTCACTTTCTGGAAGAGATGAATGTAATAGAGAAGCACAAAAAAACAATATGTTGGATGCAAAAAATTAAAAGTAAAAATAAAGTTGCTTAATTGAGATGACTGTAGATGTTAAACTAATTGGAATTAGAGCGCACAGTGACAGGGTGGAGCCTGGCAGTACATGGAGGCAACCCTGTGGACTCAACCAGGCCCCTGGGTGCAAGACAATGGGGTGGATCCTGGCGGTGTGAGGGGGGAACTCTGCGGACTTGACTAGGCCCCTGGGTGCACGGTGATGGGACAGAGCCTGGCGGTGTGTGGGAGCAACCCCGCGGACTCCACCAGGCGCCGGAGGCCCTCAAGCACTTTTTGGTGGGGTGCTGATCGTCGTATGCCTGGGTCCCTGCCTATGCACCGTCACTGAGATTGGGTGCTTTTCCACCTAGTGCCACAGTAATTTGTGTGCACCCATGTTTGTTGCAGCATAATTTGAAGAAGGCTTATGTCTTCCTACTGTGAGAGCCGGAAGGAATGAATAAAATCAAAAAGTACAGTTATTATCAGAGGGAAAATGAGTGATTGGGTGGGAGAACAACAGAGACGAGGGTGGAGAGAATTGTTTGATTAATCCTACATGCCTTTATTTGTATAACTGAGTAACAAATGCGAAGATAACATTATTTAATACAGCATCCATTGTCAATTCCCTACTATCTCCTCTATAATTTTGTATTTCCTTTATTGTTTTTGTTTTATTCTTGTTTATATCTGTTTGGTTGTTGATATATATCTGTTCTTTTGTCTTTAAAATTAAAAAAAATACAGTAATAAACTAGTTAGAATTACTAGGAAAAGAGTAAAAAAATTACCTATATCAAGAATGCAGCAAGTGGTATCAGTATTATCAGTATTAATCATACAAATACTAAAGGAAGAAGGCATTTTCAAGAACAATGTGTGCAAGTAAATTTTAAGGAAATCAAATAATTTCTTGAAATGTACAAGCAACCAGGGAAAGTTTGTTGATGAAACATACATTGAATAGCCTGTGTCTAATATTGAAACTGCAGATGTAGCTAAAACTCTTCCACAGAAAACTCTAGGTCCAGATATGACCAATATTTCATCTTACCAAGTATTTAAATCAGAAACTGTACTAGAAACAATAGATACACTACGAAGAATTTACAGCTTCTATAAACAAATGCTTTGACACAGTATTTACAAATGGGATCACATACATAAGTCTGCATGTACTGAGAATAGAGCAACAGATGGTGAGACAGAAAGACAGGAAAGAGAGGTGGACAGAGAGACAATACACTACCTGGAGGTTATCTTTAGATTACATGGTGCATTTAACATTTGAAAATTCATCAGCATAACAGCACACCAAAAGATTGAAAAGGAAAACTTATGTAATCACCCATATTGATTCAGCATCCGCTTTTGTCAAAAACTACACAGATGTTTCTGTTTGATGAAAGATATTTAGGAAAATCTTTTTCTAACATCATATTCAATTGAGAGATATAAAAGGAGAAATATAAACAATATTTGTGCCTATGGACAACAAAATTCTCTGTTGTTGTAAAAATCACCTAAGTAGAGTTCTAAAGTTGCAGGTAAACCAAACCAAGCCAGAAGTGATTTATATTCTAGCAACTGATAAACTAATTCTAAGTTTCATACAGTTATTCAAAGATACTACAAGTGTCACAAGAAATTGGAAAAGTAGACAAAATCAAAAGACTACCGGTGCCCACTTTCAAGTCTTAATTTAAAGTTAAAGTAATTATGTAAGTGGTAGTATCATCAGCATAGTCAAGTAAATTATGGGAATGAATGGAAAGTCCCAGAAGTAGACCAAAATTTATATGGTGAATGGATGTTCGCCAAAGGTGAAAATGTAAATCAGTGGAAAAGTATTTTTTTAAGTGGTGCTGGTAAATAACTTTTAGAGGATACTAAACAAAAATCACATCGGATGATAGACCCAAATATCACCCTAAACCTATAAACCTTCGAGAAAAGAAACACGAAAGAACGGCCTGTAACTTTGGTTAGAACAAAAAATTAAAACAGAACTGAAAGTATTATCCATGAGTACAAATTCATTAACTGAAATTTATTTGAAGGAAAAACATTTGTTCTTATCTCCTTTTCTATTGCTTGCTTTTTATTTTCATTAGTGCATGTTGGCAGCGTGTAACAATTACTGTCATCATGGGGAGTTGCTCCATGTACAGAACACGTTTTAATTTTTTTCATCTCCTTCTTCTTCCTCCCCCACCCATGTCTTGGTTTCCTTCTCTTCTGAAAATACCTTTCTGCCTCTTTCCTATTATCTATCTTTTGCTTTATAAATACTATGAAGGAAATTAAATCACACTCCAAATAAAAGAAAAATTTATCTGTAAATAATACGTCCACCAAAAGAACTATAAGGAGAACATATGCATAACTGTCTAAACTCAGTTGGAAAAAAAACACTAAATTTCACAAAAAGACCAAAGATTTGAGCAAACATTTCAGCAAAGAAGACCTACAAAGGGCAGATAAGGACATGAAAATGTTCAACATAATTTAGTAATTAGAGGAAAGCAAATTAAAACTACAGTTATCACTAAAATGTATTAGAACTTCTAAAATTAAAAAAACTTACATAGAAAGGACTGAGTAGATTTATATGAACTAGAAATCTCACACATTGCTGTTGGCCATGTAAAATGATAACACTCTTTGAAAAATAGTCTGGCAGGTTCTTTTAAAATTTCAAGTATCACACAACTTACCTATTCTGGAAAAAAATCCCAAGAGAAATGAAAGCAGGACGCCATACAAATACTTGAACACAAAGGTTCATGGTAGCTTCCATTGTGACAGTCAAAAACTTGACTTAAACACTTAAGTTTAATCTGAGTGAAAGAAGGTAAATGAGGAAAATATGTGTAACTTGCATGTTTCCATTTATGTTTAGGCCTGAAAAGGGCCAGGTAATCTGTAGCAAAAGAAAGCAGATCAGCAGGTCAGCAGCTGTCTGGGATAAAAGAGGGGCACAGATGTTGAAAAGGAAAGAAGCACCCAGGCCTGGCGGCACACACTTGTAATCCCAGCACTCAGCAGACTGAGGTAGAAAGATCATTGCGAGTTCAAGACCAGCCTATGCTACAAAGTAGCATAAGGACAGCCTGAACTGCATAGGGAGACCCTGTTTCAAAAAGACCAAAAAAAAAAAAAAAAAAAAAAAAAACAAGTAAAAAGGCATTATGAATTACAGGCATCATGAAATTTTTTTTTTTTGGCGGTACTGGGGATCAAACTCAGGACCCTGCGCTTGCTAGGCAAGAGATTATTCCACTGAGCTATATCCCCAGCCCCCAGGCATCATGAATTATAATAGAAACTTTCTGGAGTGATGAGGTATATTTGTTATATTGATTGCACTTATGATTATATATATATATATATATATATATCTCATATTCATGGATTTGTAGATATGTAAATAAATGTCAGATCTCATCAAATTATGTGCCTTAAAGACACAGTTTATTTTAGATCTATTTCATTTTAATAAAATGTCTTAAAATGAAAGCAAGCAAAGAACAGATTTAAATTTTGAATGATATTTATTCTATAAAGCTATAGAGGGAATGGAAGATTTTATGTGAGTTGTATTCTTTTGGTAAGATTCTAGTTTTTCTGTTCATGGATGTTATTTTTGTTAAAAAATGTTTAAAGAAAATCAAGGAAGAATTAAGGGTGAGAATAGTGATTTAAAACAATGTTTGTGATGTTTATTCTGAACTTCTATATCTGTCTTCTAAGAAACTAATAATTATAATAAAAATATTTCTACAAGTGCTACATACATATTGTTAAACATCCATAGTAAATTATAGCAACAAATTAAATTCTACAATAACTTGGAATAGAAGACTATTTTTAGTTATAATTCAAGTTTTGGTTTCAAGATAAATAAAGATGTCCTCCAGCTTCCTAGAGGACATGCTTTTAAGTGTCTCAGCTGTTAGACTTCACAATGTTTTTTGAATTTAATGACAGTCAATTCTAGTACAGGGAGAATGCCACATGAGAAATCACTTCTCACCTCCGACCTGTGCTGCCTCTTTGGGCATACAGACATAAAACTTAACAACCTGGTCTGCTTCAAGTTGTTGGTATTGCTCTGACTTTGGGGAAAGGAGGAAGGATACCAGCCCTGTATCGCTTAATTTTTCTTGTGGAAAAGGGTGGAGTGGTGTGTGGATATGATGTCTTCCTGAAATTTCTGGCAAGCATCACACCTCTGACCATGATCTCAACCGGAGGACCTAAGCCAAGAGTCTGCCCTTCCCATTCTAATGTAATGGGCTTATAGCAGAGCTTAAATCATAGTTTTATAATGTATTCAATGTTGTGATTTCAATAATCCTGAAATGTTCACAATTTGCTATGAAGATACTACAATAAACTAGCTAGTAGCTGCAGGTTCCTCAAAAACAATGCTAGCGGAGATGGCTTTTCTCACTGCAGAATTCCAGGAGGAAAATTCACACAGAATATGTCTGGAAGTTGGCCGAGGAGTCATAAAGCCATGTAACTCATGAGGGTTAAACCAGATGAGGGGAAAGAGGTGAGTCAAAACCACTGTCTATTCTCCCGCATTTATTCCTAAGTATTATTTTCCAGGAGTAAAATCAGTGGTTGGTTATCTAAGGGATCATTACACAGGCTTTCTGACTGTATGAGTCTTCAGATTTGATTCTTTGGTAAAATCATCTCCTAACAGGGTGCAAAAACTTATAAGTAACTCACTCTTCATGATTTTGAAAATAATCAAAACTTTGCACAAGAAAGTCATGGAAAACCATGTTTTACCCATCAGTGTTGCCCTTTCTTTTTCCCATAGTTTTACAAAGAAGTCACAAAACGAAACAAGAACAAATAGCACTTGAGAAGAGTTCCGAGGAGAGCCCAAGGCATTCTTAGGAGACCCTACCCTGGAGGTGATCGTCTTCCATCCTCACAGAAGCAGTTAGTTCCTTCACGTTGCAATTGTCTATTTCCAGTTATTACCAGGCATTCAGTCTCAGAAACCTACTTAATCCTTAATACCCTTTTTCCTATTCATGTTTCAGGTAGAAAATTAGGGTCATTACCACTGTGTTATCATAGTACACAAGTAATCTTTTTTCATAAAAATTCTTTATTTGCCTGTTTGTACATTGCAGTAAGTTACACCAAATAACAGGTTTTTCCTTGTATCTTCACTTTAGCATTAAACTGTTGTACCTAAGGGCAAAAACATTATTTGTCTTTTACTGTCATCCATGAGAGACAAGATTCCTGCTCCCCCAGAACGTCAGTTGCATAAACGGGAGGCATAGATTACAGAAATGAATCTGTGCAATTGACAAGTCTACTTTCATTTCTTGGTGCTCAGACACTTGTCTTCTAGCCACTGGGCTTGTGCTATACTTTTGCAAGTTTTCAAAACAGGTCAGATATGTGAGCTGAATGTGTAAGGATAATACCGCAACTCTCAGTTCCCCCAGAAGACATCATAGCTGTTGTTCACCTGGCTATGCTAGAGGCCTGATGCAATGGTTACGCAGAGTGAGGATGCATAACTGCCCAGCATCACAGCTTGCTCATCGGGTTTGACTCAGTGTCACGTGGGATCTCATGTTAACTTTGGCTTCTGTAATCTTCAAATGATGGTGACTGCAAATCTTTAAGGGGCAAGAAATATCTGGAATTGATATTGATTTGTGTAGAGTTGAATCACTAACTCTTCAGATGTAAGTCATCTGACATAATCAGCCTGCCCTCAAATAATTCATTAGTTCTCATGATGGAAGTTTTCTCATTCTCCCTTCTCTGCTGTCTCTCTCTCCCTATTCCCTATTCTCTCTCTCTTTGTCTTACACACACACACACACACACACACACACACACACACAGTGTTTTACCAAGTTTCCTAATCTTCAGTCTTCCAATTTTGCTTCTTCTAGGACACTGATCGACAAGCAAATATATTACCTACTGCCCAGGAATCTGTGTTTTTCTATATCTCCATCCATTCTTCTTTCTGTACAGTTCAATGTAGAAAATAAATGCACTTGTTGCAGTGGAGCCAACATGTGTGGGGTGGTAAATGTACAGAAGTTCATTTCCTACTAATAAAATTGTATCAAGCAGTGGAGTTGTTCTCTTTGTTCCACAGTTGTTTTCAACCCCTGATGGGGCTGTAGATGTAAATTAGAGGGAAGAGTCAATACAACAAAACAGTCAGCGTGGGATGCTGGGCCACCTGTTCACATAATACTTTGTGCCCTCTAGATTTGTTTGGACCCGAGCCCAGATATCAAGCATGCCATTCAACAGAGCATTCCTGCATCTGCTCGGTCTGCTGACTCACTGGATCTAATTATTTTCAACTTGTGATATGAGGTCCCAACGCTATGTTCATCTCCCCTTTCATGGTCAGGTGCTCATTCTCTATGAAAGTAGCAACACACCAGAAACTGTTTGGTCAAATATGTAGTTGCTTGTCACAGTCTCAATACCCGTTCCCTAAAACCTTTGGGTTCTGTGCTGTGATTCTGCTGTTGGACAGTTAAATGATAATCTAGCAGAACCCCAGCTAGCACTTATCACTCTAACCCTATTAGATCACCTTAGCCACATAGTCCAAGTAGCAGTGCAGATTTAACCACAGGCTGAACATTGTATAGGACTTTCTCTCCCTTCACGCCTCCCTCAAAAGCAGTGATGTTGGCAAGTTTAGTTTTCAGAAAGCAAATCTTGAGGTAGAGCTGAGGTGCAAAGTATTCATCAAGTCTAAACATATGGGAATAGGCTAAGGTAGTAAGACGGGGAACGGAAAGTCAGAACCGCATTGCAAACCCGCGGAGCTGTGATCAGCCTTGTGGGGGAGCTCCAGAGCAGCAGTGGTCTGTGAGCATTCTCATCCTACCCTCGCTTGATGGATAGATGGGCGAAGTGTGGAGCCCCAAGAGAGGCAGATGTCTGGACTGGATACTATATATTGATCTCTCTCCCAACAGCTTAGCAGATATTTTCTCCTGAAAAGGTATATGGATGGCATACGGGTATGTCTACAACAATTATTTGGGCCTGCTTTTCCTACACTGGGAAAGATCTCCCCAAGAAATTTCATAGGTTTCTGTTCCTGCATGGAATGGTGAAAGGAAAATTGCAGTCCATAATGCTGTAGTGATTTCCAGGGCCATAACCGACACTCAGCTTTCCATCTCTGCTATCTGTTCTGGACACTCCATCCTCTAGGCTACTCTTCCTGATGATATTGGGAGAATTATCTGCTGCTCCAACTCATATCCACATGCTGGAGAAGTCTGAGTCCTTGTTTGCCCTGAAGTCTTGAACTGAAGCTTCTGTCACTGCTCAGCTAAAGCCACAGTTAAGCAAGACAGTGTCAGGCATGTGCAGCAGATCACCTGAGTTTCACATATTAGTCTACAACAACTTGTAATAATCGCTTTGTTTCATCATGTTGATCTGGGTTGATTGGTTTTGCCAAAATAATGACAATATTTTTTAGCCTCCTAGACACAAAAGAGATCCCAGCATGACCATGATGCAGAAAAATCTTTGAATGACATAGAGTTTTCACTTTGTCCCTTTCGAAAGTACTTTCTTGATAACCAAGATTTCTAACACTCCACATCCAAGAATTTCAAGGATAGGGAAAATCATAGCTTCCTCTGGTAACTCTTAGTGACTTATAGGAATTGGATCTACCACCTCTTTGGCTGGCTCCTGGATCCATGTACTTTTGTATGTAGGGCACAGAGCCATGGAAACTTTCTGATCAATGTACATACTGTGTCAAGTGGGATGATGCTATTTTCACAGAGTATTTCCTCCAAGTTCTTATGTCTATCATACCTGTAAAAGACCATTCTTCTACTTGACTAAGTCAGCCTTTGGGTGTCCAGGACTTGATACAACCAGTGAATTTCTTGGTTTGGGGCCCAGTAACATTCTTCCTTTCGTGAATCATGGGTTACTTAGGGTACCATGATATTGCATTTGACTCATGTTAATAAACATCGGTGTTGGAAAGAAAATCATATCTGCAAATGAACCACAAGAATGAAATGCTTGCCCTTTCTAGGAAAGAGAAGACAATGAAGCAAACGTTGTCAATTTCCTTCAAGGCATAAATGTTGCATTCTACTGTGAGACCCAATCTAGTCCTTGCTTCTAAAACATTCAGTACTTGGTCAGGGATATACCTCAGTGGTGCAAGCGCCTGCCTGGTGAGTGGGAGGTTGTGAGTTGATTTCCGGTCCAAAAAAGAAATTATAAAATTTTCAAGTACTGAATATGCATAAGACATAGGTCATCTTTGGTGCACAAGGGCTCATGCTGGTGAACCTTTACACATAGCATGTAAGTCCACTGCCGTGTCCACTTCATCTGTGTGTATCATTCCATCTGGGGCAGGCGTGATCCCAGAATTTGTCTGATGTCAACCAGTTGAACCATATTTTCTCTTGGATTTTGACACTCTTTTATGTGGTCTATTGGAGCTTTTGGATATTATCATGTTGTAGAAAAATTGTCATGCTTTCTGCTCATTCCTAAGGTGTTCTCTATTTGCTTCTTCTCCAGAACCTTATTTTCCAATCTTTGGATTAGTCACTGAAGTCATCTGTAAGCCATCCCTACATCCTAACCACAGGGCATTTCCCTTTCTACATAAAAGGGATGATGAGGTGTACTGCTTTTACTCTGTTAAACGGCAAGAATTTCTAACACCATTACAAGATTGTCTCTGAATAAGAGTATAGTACATCTGTCACACAGTTTTGGTTTGCATTCACATGAAAAAGTGACCTATTCATGAACAAAAATTGTATTTTCCCCTTGGCTTTATTTAATTGTTTAATATCCTTGTGTAGATATGAATGCGAAGTCAGAGAAATGTGGTGGTACGAGAATGAAGGACGTGGAGTGGACATGTTTTTATGTGTCCCATAACTAACTCCTAAGCTTCATTCTATGAGTAGTCTTCTAAGGCCATTGTCATTTTATTGTTTCAACTTCTCAAAATAAATTTAATCAATATACTCTGCCTCTTAAAATAAAATATAGTCAAAAGTGCCAGGACAAAAACAATGAAAGCATCAAGGGTTTAGGAGATTAATTTTTGAATTGTGCTCAGAGAATCACATGGCTAAATTTATATTATGCACATAAGTTTTTAAGTAAGTAGGATAACAGCAAAGTGCTGAGTGTATTTCATAGAAATACTCCTGATATGATGAAAGTCAAACTTTCAAGTTCTGAGTACTGGAAAACATGTTGTAATAGATACTTTTTAGGTACTAGTGCAGGAACAAAATTGAGATTAACAAAGCAAATTTCCCTTTCTATTGCTTTTATATTGGGTATAACTGAGTACAATGTTAGCTGAAAAAATGTCAGTAAAATTTTTTCATTGTTGAAATATGATCACATATACTTTTTATATACTCTTTCCAATATAAGCATTCCTACTCTTGTATATTTTATGTACTCTTGAAGATTCAAGCAAAGTATCCTTTGTATGAAAATGTATTGGAACTTATGAATTGGGTCCTTACAATTCTGGGCTTCGGTAACACATTGGTTTTATATCCATTTTAAAGATTTTATGACATGGTGTGGAACATTTCTATATTCAGAGAAATTGGCATTTTTCCTAATGATTGAACAAAACATGCTTTCTTGACAGATAAATTAATAATTCACTTAGTGTCTTTCCAAGGACCTGTATACCCCATATATCTTCAGACAGACTATTAATTTATGAAGTTGGGGATCTTTTGACACCTGGCATAGATTTTGAGTCTGAAATTCTGATTTTTCTTGTTATTAAAAACTTCAAATATTTTTTGCTTACGTGAATTAAAATATTACTAAGGATCTTCTCTGGTGATCTCATAATTATCACATGAAAACAAGTAAAATAAAAGGAATTCTGCTTTTAATACATATTCAAAATATAGAACACAGAAGGTTTGGCAACCTTAATCGAAAAATTGAAGTTGTGTGTCCTAGTTGAGGGTGATGAAGTGCGTCTGAATTTGTCCTTCGAAAGCAAAATAAACAACATTTAGCGAACACTTTAAAATGTTAATTCTCCATGAGTTGATATAAGCTGAGTTGTGTGACTATTTTCATAGTATCTGTAGTATTTATGTTCACACGTTCCATGAAATAATAATTCTGCTTATAAATATACAGTCTCTTTGAGGTTAAATTGAATTTGTACATGCCTGAGAACATAGCTGTCTTTTTCACTGTTTATTTGTAGGGATGGTACCATGAAGCTAACAGACCGTGGGAGGGACAGATGATGGCAGAAACTTGATGTTTGAAGAAAGCTTACTAATTGTGATCTGCGCATTAAAACTGAAGGCAATGATTAGCTTGCAGAGGAGTGACCATAATTTACAGTGTATCCGACAAATGGCTGAAATAAACTTATGCTTTCTCTACGAAGTAGAGTTAATAAACAAATGACCAGTGAGCTCAGGAGAAGCTCCTGAACACCACTAACCACTAGGAAAATAGAAATCAAAGCCATAATATAATGTACCTTTTATCCATGACAATGGCCACTATAAAAACATAAAAAAATAAATGTTGGTAGAGTGGGGAACTGGGACCTTTAAACACTGCTCATTGGATATAAAATGATGTTACCACCATGACAGATTCTCAGAAAATTAATAATAGAAGTAACATACGACCCAAAAATTCTAATTGTAGGCACATAGGCAACATAATTAAAAGAAGGATCTCAAATAAAATACATATTTGCACATCTATGCTCATAGCAATGCTATTTACAACTATCAAGAGGTAAAGATATGGATAAATTATGTATGTGTATATATATATATATATATATATATATATATATATAATTTGAATACCTGGGTACTTGAAATAAGCCACTTAGAAAAATATGAATATTGTACAATTGACACCCAAAGGAAGTATGCAGGGCACAAAAATTCATAAAAAAAGTAAATAAAATGGTTTTTCAGAGGCTCAGGGGAAGTGTGAAGAAGTTCCATTTACTATTAAGTACAAAGGTTCAGTCTTACAGGATGAAAAAGCTTTGGCAATCTTATTGCTTTCTTATTTTCTTTATAATAAAAACAATTGCTTACATTTAACACTAATAAATTGTGCACTTAGAAATGATAAATATGGTAAATTTTGTTATACATTTTACTACAATAAAAGATTTAAAATATAGGTATACTTTTATTTCTTAGTTGTTTGTGTGACATTAAATATTCACTGATGTGTGACCATGAAGCACATACATTTTCAATGAAGGTACATACTTGACGGATAGTGACATTGAAAAATCACTGGATTCTGCACAAAACATCTTTATTTAATTATTCATTGTTTACTCCACAAACATATCAATCTCTCTGAAGTTTCTGATCAGAATGTCCTTTAATGGAAATACTAAGCAAACTAAACAGAAAGGAACTTGCTTTTCAACTACACAATACCAAGTTTTAGAAATAGAGAAAAATTGTTTCTAAGCATATAAAATGTTTCATTGATTTTTCTAAGAACAGAAAACATCAATTTGCATACTGCGAATCCTTACTTAAGATTCATGCAGTGGGAATTCTTTGAATATGAGCTGAATTTATGAATAAATGCTTTACAAGTATAATTTAGGCAGATTTTCTACCACTGAACATTGTATGGCTGAAACCTAAATGACACAGGAATAAATGTGACAAGAAATTAAGTCATTGTTTTGGATCTCATAAACTGCTCATTGGCCTCAGCAGGACACAAAAAGTAGTTTAAAACCAACTTAAGCTGGGTCCCAATGTAGGATAAAAGGCAAGTGACTGTTTCCACTAAAACAAATGAAAAGCAGTTCTGAGTGCTGAATTGTAGCGCTGTGCCCAGCTCTTTCTGTACAGAATGCATTTCCGTTCTCACGACTATCCCAGTATTGAAGTTAGTAGTCCTTTTATGCAGGGACAAAAGCAGAGATGGGGAGCAACTGATGAACTATTCAATTGTACATGGAAACTAGAAATCAAAGTCAAGTGTAAGTGATTTTAAATCCCGCACCTGCGATAAATGTTACGCTACGCTATTTCTTTATATAGCATAAAAATTTGCTAATGAAAGTAGGAGTTTAAGCTGTCATTATCTTGTTTTACATTATTTGAGAATCTTTTCTAAAAATCACTGCAATCCATGCTACCATTCTCTCTCTCTCTGTCTCTCTCTCTCAGGTAAGTAAAATAAAACATAAAACTAACCTTCCAAATAGACACAATTAAGGGGTGATTGAACTGGGATTAAAAGCAAGACTTGAACCCTGTGTCTTTTGAACACAATTCAAAATTTTCTGATACAAACAATTTAAGGCTGCTTTAGAATTCACATTGAAAAAATACCTCTTGCAGTTTTCAATTCCTAGTTTCTACTATCACATCTGAAAAGCCTGGAGGTTATTCTCTTCTAATCTTACAATAAGAAAAAAAAAAACCATAAACACAAAACAATGACTTTTCTTAGATCCATGCAAATACAGATATCTAAGCAACCTACCCTTCTGAAAAGCATGAAGACAGACAAATCTAGAGAATACAAATTTTTGTCATAAAGATGCAGCCTCTGGAGTCATTCATTTGAAGGATTCTCAACTGGTCATTATGCCCAGTTGCTGGAGGGCATGTATGGGCTGGGATAATTCTAAAAAGCTCCTAAGCACCAGTACAAGGAAACACTCTCATTAAGAGATCTTGCTTGCAGAGCACCCCCAAAGCTCTCCTGGTAGAAGTTAGAGAAAAATCTGCCAGTAGGATGGAAAAAATGTAAGCATTTCAAATATCCAAAGAAGAAATATAAAAATTTAAACGCTATCCAAAGTGTTCTCTAAAATAAAAACCTATCCAGAGAGAAAAACACATTATCAGATCCTTAATACGGCTTAGAGAAATACAGATTACCTAAATTTAGTTTCCTAAGCCTCGCATTTAAGAAAAGATGGTTTAAAAAAAAGCCAAGAATGCTTGTGAAGATTATATTCCACTGAAAATCAGGGATCTGACCATAAGTTAATTCAAAGTTTTACTTCTCTGGCACTTTACTGCCACAGAGCTCCTGTATAATTATGGCGGATTCCAGTTCTGGGAGATAGAAACTAAGGCCATTTTTAAGAACAAGATTCTAGAGAAACATAAAGACACCAGAGAGATAAAATAAAGATAGTAGAGGAAGTTGAAGCCTCTGACAACCACAGTACAGAGAGCAGTGAACACAACCCAACTGTTAGCCAGATAAACAGAAAACTTCACAGGCAAAGTCCATCTATCTCAGTTCCCCAGGGTGCTGGGTCTGGTTTGAAACAGCAAACTACAAGATACTCACTCTAAAAGACAAAGAAAAGCAAGCGGAAGAGACAACGCACACAACAGGTTACTTTTAGAGCCAGACAGATTCCATTGGAGATTTGGGAATTATCACACTAGAAATTTCAAATAACCATAATTAATATTGTTTGGGATCTACCGGGAAAGGGACCCACATTAAGAACAGGTGGGTCATAGAAGCAGAGAGATCAACTCTCACAGAATCAGAAGGAAACACTGGAAACATAACTGCTGAAATAGAAATAGAGCGTCTTTCATGTGACCTTCAGGAAGCTGAAAACAGCTGATGAATCAATAGATATTTTCCAAATTGAATTACAAACAGAAGAAAAGAAATAAAAATTGGGACAGGTTATCTAAGAACTACGGGACAATTACCAAAGGTATAAATACATGCAATAGAAGGAAAAACTTGGAATTGTTTTCAACATATTACATCTTTTTACATATCATACTATCATATTTTTCCTATTTATGGCACAGTATGGTACTATATGAAGGTGGGCTGTAGATGTGGACTGTCTTAGTACACAGATGACATGATTGTTTACAGAAAAAAATCCCAAATAATTTCTTCCCCCTCAGTCACCCATTATGATGGATAGGCAACTCTAGCAACATTAAGGATTAGACAGTCACTGTAAATAAATCAATTGTTTCCTTATATAGCAACAATGTGAAATTAAAATTTAATATTTTAAATGTGATTGCATTTACTTTATCACCAAAATGGACACACACACACTATACACACAATATCTACAGGGAAGATACTTTTCATATCAGAGGACATCTATAAAAGTCTGAAGAAAGAAATCAAATAACATTTACATAAATTGAAAGATATTCATTGGTAACAAAGAGCTCCTAAATACAGAACACAGAATTATAAGATTTATGGATGGTAACATAGAAAAATATCCCAGTGACTTTCTTTGGCAATGTTTTCAGGGTCAAAATGATCCATAAAAGTATCAAGCAGAAAAGCACAAAATTTGTCTTTGTGAATTACTTACTTGGGTAAAGTGAGTAAGAAATTATTATGTCTAAAGTTGTTATACCTGAAAGGATTTATAATTTTTTATCATTTAGCTTTACATTATTTAATTTTCTGCTAATTACATCCACACCTATTTCCTTTGTGATAAATGAGAATCAGTCACATTGAACTCTACTTTGATATACATTAAATAAAATCCAGATAATTAAATTTTTAGATAGCTGAGTCCTGTAAGTTCTTGCTACAGCTTGCAGAAAAACCATGCAGCAGACTTGCTTTCAAATCTGAGGTTCAGTATTTATACATAGAAAATGTAATAGAAAAATTTGCCTAGGGTGTTCCAGCACTTTGCACATATTTCTAACCTGTGGGAGATTAAGAATTCAGCAACTTTCGCTTGTCAACGTACATTCTCTTACTCACTGACTGGGTAACTTCCACTTTCCTTTACAAATAATTTTCAGTATTGACAGAAACTATGTCAGTGAACATGCATTATGTATAGGATAATTAATAACTGACCTCTGCTCCACCTGCTGATCTGATAGCAGTTCACAACATCCCCAGGGATGAAAACTCACTACGAAATGCAGAGAAACTGGGGCTGAAGTTGAGTCAGTCTGATAAAAGTTCACGTTGATTAAATAATGAAAATGGAAAGGACATTAGCAAGGAACTAAACCTTGTTCTTTAAACTGTGCATCAAGGCTGATAAATTAGAAAGATGTGAATAAGGAAGAAGCCACAGAGAAGAACGACACTGGTGGCGTTTCCTTCATACCATAGCCCTTGCTGCAGAAAGATTCAACTAAAATCACGATGCGCGTGGAAATGCACACATTCTCCTAAAACCTCAGGTATTGTATATAATTTGTCAGAGAAAACATATACTGTATATATATATATATCTGTGTGTGTGTGTGTGTATATATATATGTATATATATATATGTATATATATATATACATATTCCACATTTTCATAGCTTATACGCTAGATAAAATTTTTAGAACAAGATGGCTTAGAGTCATGGATACCTCCATAACTATTTATTTTCCTATATATTGATTAGTCTTATTTTTAAAGTTAATTTCGTCTTCCTCGATCACTCTATTTTTTTCTGTGATATGTTCAGTGTCTACTTTTAGTGATCCGTTCTGAAAATTCCATTATCAGTGAAAATACTAAGTAAGGTGCTATGGCTGATTGGCCAAGAATCTCACTACTATCAGAAAACATGACTCTAATTACATTCCGTAACAAGAGTTCAGGCTTTGTGTAAGAAAGGCTGTAATACGCCTTCTGTGATGCAGAACCTTGCAATATTTACTGGACAATCTTGAGAGATGGAAAAAATTTAATTCAAAAGTGTCTTAAAATAGGTCAATACCCTCTTCAGTTACATTTGTTTCTGTAGAGACTGTTTTAATTATCGGAATTAAAAACTACAGCTTGCATTACAAATCCTCTGGATTGTGGATATTCGGATGTGTAACATTCCTGCTACCTAGAGATAAGACTCTTTCTTGGGCTCCATTCACTGATAAATATTTGGAGGAAAGGTAACTGAATTAGGGAACTAGGTAGCCAGATCAGGAAGCTGAAACAGTCCCTTATAGTTGAAGTTTCAAATATTGTCAGAAAACTTGTGATTTCTGTGCCTGAGGAACCAGAATACACAATTTGAGGTAATTAACATCGGCTTAAAAGTGATAGCGATCGAATAAATGTGGAACAAGAGAAAAAAGACCAAATTCTCTGTGTAAACTCTTCCTAAACCTCCGATTCACTCCTGAAGCTCACGATATATTTCAACAAAGGCTGAAAGATGAAATTAAACTGAGATTTCATACATAAAATTTCCAGATGAATTTCTAAAAGTTAATTGTCTCCTGAAACATTAAAACGTATAAAATGTATGTATTCATAAAACAAACCAGGGTCCTAAGACCCTATAATACAACCATGTTAAAATATAATCTAAAAGTCAATCTAAATATGAACAAACAAAAATACTTTTCTCCATAGAAAATATGACAATCCTGAAATAATCCACTTGTTAGAATTAGTAGACAACTATATTGAGCAGGAATCGTATAAATATTTAAGAACATAAAGTATTTTACACTTGTAGTGTGTAAAAAGATAGGAAATATCAGCAAAGTAATACAGGCTAAGAAAAAGGAGTAAATAGACATTATGTAAAATAACTGTTTTAAATTTATCACTTTTTTGTTTTTTGGCAGTACTGGGGATCGAACTCAGGACCCTGCGCTTGCTAGGCAGACGCTTATTCCACTGAGCTATATCCCCAGCCCCCGACATTATGTAAAATAAAACAACTGAAAATTTTAAAAAGGAAGCTCTGAAGAAATAATGTTGATGCTAAGGTTGTAGCTCAATGATAAAGTGCAAAATTGGTATGCAAAAGGCACTAGTTAAATCTTCAGCTCTGTAAACAAACAAAACATAAATCCAAACCATATGAGTCAGAGTCTAGTCACTGAACTTGAGGATAGATTAAGATACAAGCAGAATTTAAAAACTGGGAAAAACCATCAAGAATGTGTGGATCTGTTCCTGGGATTGTGGTCTCTTTTTTCTCTGTCTAGAATATCTTTAATCGATGACAGGATATTAGATTAATAGTGTATATCTGTATGTGTTAGCCTGAACACACACTTCGAAAATATCAATATGTAAAGCAGCAACAAGCGGTGTTTTCTTCTGTTGTTGTTGTTGTTGATGTTGTTGCTGTTGTTGATGTATGCCTGTTTTCTTTCTTGTCTTTGGATTTTTGGTTCTTGTGTTTTTTTTTT
>PVLD010016299.1:0-23590 GCA_004027595.1 Dinomys branickii | reverse complement strand
GTGGAACTTTATCAAAATTTCTAACATGAAAGATTTTGAAGTGAAAGAAGGAGAATGGAAAAGAAAATACGTTTGAAGAATTACTGTCCAGCGTGTTTCCAATTTGGCAAAATATTTAATTCTAAAGTCATGACATTTTACAAACATTGACCAGGATAAGGTAAAGAAAACCATGACTAGGACACTGAAAAAAGACTAAATGTACTACAGATAGGAAAAAAATGTTGAATGTAGGTAAAACAAAATGGTCTAGTAACTACAGAGAAACAATTTGAATTAATACTAATCTCTCCTTAGAAAAAGGCTACAAAAAGTAAAGCAGTGAAATAATAACTTAAAAGTAAAGATTTAAAAGAACATAAATTTGATAATCAGTAAAATTAGACTAGCACTGTAAAAAAGTTAAAGAAATTCTTCGGGTTAAACAGATACGATAAGCAATAGTAACTCAGATCTTGCAGAAGGTATGAAAACACTGGCTATACTAATATGTGGATAAATATAAAATACTTTTTCCCCTTCATTTCTTTAAAGCATGTAAAATGGTTTGAAACAAACATTACTATTTTATCTATGGCATTTATAATTTTATCCATGTGAAATATATATATATATATATAGTATTATAAAAGATGGCTAGAAGTTGTGTACCTTTTATGTTAAAATGGCATAATAATGTTAAATAGAAAAATCATGAATATATTTTGTAACTACAAAAGAAACCACTACAAATTGCTATGAATGGTCAAGAAACTAAAAGTCAATAAAGAACACTACAATGGAAACCTAAACACACTAAAATAATATAAAAGAATGCACAAAACAAAAACTGAAATATGGAAGAAACAAATAGGAAAACCAATGGCAAGGCCTAAATTAGAACTATGTCAACAATTATATTAAATATGAATGGACTAAACAGTCCAAGTGATTATCAGGATGGATAAAGCAAAACACACACAAAAGGCTCAACTGTTATCTACACGGGATTCTCTCTAAGTATAAAATCAAGTTGAAAGTAAGTCAATGGAAGGTTTTCCATGTTTATAAGTCAAGGCTACAGTGGCTATGGTCATCTAGTCGTTAAAAGGTTAGTATTTAAGTATTTCTTTTGCTAAAGGACTGTATGTTTGTGCATATGCATGTCTGTGCATGGTTGTGTGCTTGTGTGCATGTGTGTTGCTTGGCATTGAACTCAAGGCCTCATACTTGCTAGACAGGCATGCTAGCACTGAGGCACAGCTCCACCCCAGGGGATGCACCATAATTTATTGGGAATAAACTCATTCACATCCATGAAGCAGGGACTTACAGTAATTTTACAAATATAATTAGAGATGTTATCATGATTCTTTAGTCCCTTGATAGAACACCTGGAGAAAAAGAATTATTGGATAAATTATTACCGTAGCACTAAAATTGTCTTAATTGATATTTATAGTACAAATACCTTCCTTTTAGTTGGGTATGGTGATGCAAGCCTAAACTCCTACACTCTGGTAGGCGGAGGCAGTAGATTTTTAAATTAAAGCCTAACTTGGCTAATTCAGTGACTTATGAGGACCCTGTCTTAAAAATAAATAAATCAACAAATAAATAATAAGTCATAGCTCAATTTGAAGGCCCTGTATTTAATCCACAATACAACATGTACAGACACATGTACACATTATTTTTGTAAGCATACAGTGCATTTATCAAGACAAACCATGCACAGAAATACAAATTGAGTCTACAGAACCCCAGAGATAGAGGAGAATCCCTACAGAATGATATGTTAAATCCCATAAGGGCATGACTTTAAACACTGAGATTGGGATCTAGAAGGGATAAAATCTTGGTCTTCATATGTACATTTTTCTGCTGTTTGAAGACAAATTATAGAACATACAAAGTGATACTTTATCCATAAGCCATTTAGTGTGCATAACCAAATGAATGCACTATTGATGGTCAGTACTTAGGTCCGTTATTTTATTTGTTAAGGAAATATAATGTGTGATTTTCCCATAACCTAATTTAGTCACCCTGTACACAGGAACACATTTACATTAAAAAATGTTATTGGTGCTTTAGAGTTTGTAGGAAAATACATCCCATCTTATGTGCCTGTAAAACTATAGCATGAAAATTATATTGTTGAAAGTTTAAGATGTTATTATCCTGTGACATCATGGATGGTCTTTTAGGAGATTACTGTTTTGTCTTTTCTAGGGGAAGGGACAACATGAATTCAGGTTTTTAAGAGTTAATTTACTTCTTGGGGGTCAATATATTAATTACCTCTATTTTATGAAACAATAAAAATAACATGGCTCACTCATTGACTAATTGAATTAAGACTTTTGAGGATGTGAAACAAAAATATCATTGGTTAAAACATGTTTAATTGAGGTGAGGAAACTAAGATAATTGCAAATGGCAGAAAACACCATGGATCTAAATCCCATAAGCAAAACTGAAATAAAGGAGTAAAATAGATCCAAATCTCATGTCTGGTGATGTGTTTGTTATAGTAATGTCAAAGCTATAACTTTGGTGCCAGGGATATAGCTCAGCGGTACAGTGCTTGCCTGGCAGGCACAAAGTTCTGAGTTCAATTTCCAGCACAAAACAAGCAGGTATAATTTTGTCAAATTGACTGATTTTACTGTATTTTCACTCTTTTTTCATTATTTTGTTCTGGGTATAAAGATGATAGTGAACCTGTAAATCATTGCAAGAAAAGAGTAGAACCTTAAGAAAGATTCAGGAGAAATAAATCAGAAACTACCTTCAAAATTAATCCTTTCCACTTAAAATTTTAATTCTTTAATGTTTATTTGCTCAAGCAAGATAGGTAGGTAATTTTGGAAAACATCTCACTGGGTACTGTTTTCACATCAGCATTTTGTATTAATTATTTATTTCTGCATCTTAAGACATTAAAATAAAATGCAACAGGCTCCAGGGGTAACAGTGGAGATTAGATGAGCTAATGCTACCTTCGATACTTGGCTTACTTCATGTATGCGTTCAAGATTATACATGGTTCAGTCGATCCTCTCACGTTTGTGCTACGTACATACATACACCATAGTATTGCAAAGGTGGATAATATTAGGGTACTAAATTTACAGAAGGGAAAACCAATAGAAAGAGATTTAAAAGTGACTTGTCTAAGAAACTTGGCCTAGTAGGTGGGAGAGTCAGGGTTTTCTCATGGGCACCTTAGTTCAGAGTCTATATTCCTTATCACTAAAAGTAAAGAGTGTCTTTCACCAATTAAGTATTATATTTTTAAGAAGAGCTTAACAATAATATTCAATTATAGACCTCAATAAAGCAGACCTCGCATTTTGCCAGTCTCTGTTCACAGCTTTTGAAGCCTAGTATTATCTCACCTCCATGCTGATTTTTACCTCCAGAAATAAATAATTTCTTTGAGCAGATGGTTTAATGTTTGAGTGCATATAATTCTATGATGTTCAAGATTTTTTTTCGCTTGCTTACTATTTAACCTTTGTAGTTCTGATTTTACATTCATAGAAGGGCAAGCAATAATACATTTGAAGAGTTTGTACTTGTCATGAACTCACAAAATTTGTGGTAAAGGAAGTTGAAGATATTAACAAAAATAATGGACATAATATTATTAGGTAATTTATTCAATTAATTGTGTAATAAAGAGCATAATATACAAATATAATGATAACATAGGTATCAAAAAGTATGTATAAGTGGCATTATTTTATTTCTGACCATTGCACATTTTAGTGATTATTTCATCCTGACTTTTCTTGTGAACTGCGAGAGAACTACCAGCAGCAAAAGAAGACCAATGATGTAATCACCATATACATTTAAAAGTCAGGGCTGGGGATATAGCTCAGTGGCATAAACACCTGCCTGGCAAACACAATTCCTGAGTTCAGTCCCCAGTACCCCCCCAAAAAAGTCAAAGCCTATGACAGTTATTTTCCCAAACTAAAAATCTAAAATAGTTTCGTATTATGCACAATTTTGTCATCATTTTAGTGTAAAATAGTGGATTATTGAGACATGCTTGTCTTAGTACATCTAACTGCTTTTGATATTTGAGATTGTAAGATTTTACTAAGGTATATTTGACCTTACGGTATTTTACATCCCAGAATATATCTGTGCAGACTGAATCATGGTAAACCATGTAATTCAACAATCTGCAGTTTGTTTTTTCTTTGTTTTAATTTTCTGTGAGCAACTCTTCCAGAATCTTATTAACCACAGTAAACTTCGTTTTTCCCACATAGATCTCCTAATTGCTCATACACTTGTAAAGACACTTCTGTTGCTACAGGACATTCACGAATATATTGCAAAGGAAGCACTGGTAAATATTATTGGACTATTTTTAAAGCAGAACATAGCCTCATAGGAAAAAAAAATCATGATTAATAAAAACAATTTTCTTCGACATTCTAATAGCCGAGTTAGGACAATTTCAATTAATGTGACTGAAGCACCCAACATACCATGGCGTTGCTCCCCAGGCTTGCTCTGATACTATCTGTTCTGTCACAGAGTGATTCTCACTTGCTACCTTCTCTGCTATGTTATCAGTACTCGACCGTTTTCCCTCCCATTTCCTCTCTGGGCAGTTCGCTGGCCCAGCGCAATTAAAGGACAAATCCATCGCAGTCTGCAGCCCAGGAATTATAATGAAGTCAGCTGTCAAACTCCTATCTCACAGCTGCCCCTCTGCGGGTAATCTGATGGCCACTTGTCAGCTGTTTCACCCAGTCACACACAGACAAAGAGCCTCTGATGGCCTGCTTTACTCTAATCAATCTACACGGAGGCAGATGTTGAAATCCCAACAGGAAAAGGGATAATTTGATTTAGCATTCAGAACTGCCTTCCCCTATTGATATATCCGATCTCTCTGAACTCGATAGTCTTCCGCAGCCATGAGGAAAATGACTTTGTTTATTTACTTGCCTAGTTCTGTCATTAAAATTAATGCTGCAATATGATATTTGGTAGCGTAGAACACTGCTCAGTAGAACATATCAAACTATAATAAATTGCTAGTTCTTCCAAGGTATAAGAAATCTAGGTGATTCTGAATTTTCATAAATTTTTATAATGTCTAAATAATTTAAAATGAGCAAGAGGAATCAAAGAACCATTCAGCTTTTACTTCCTTCACCAAACAGGATGCGTGTAAGAAAGGAAAAGAAAGTTTTAAAGCTAAAAATAGACTTTTTTTCTGAAGTAGTTAGGCAGGAAAATTTGATTGGGAAAAATAAAGAAAATTGATAATGATTATAGTCTAAGTTTTTCATTTTCCAACCACAGAGTGTAGTTTTCTTACTGCAGCATTTCTCTTATTTGAAAAAATACCTCAAACCAGTATACATGCCATTAAATATTCTGAAAATGTAAATTTTAGTACACGATATTGTTACTTGCCAACTAGAGCAGTTATATTCTCTAACCTGTGGAAGAAGATAAACATGATTGTGAATGCCTAGTCTTTCCTTAAATTGAACATCTACCACTTATATTTACCTTTCTCAAGGTGGTAGATGCTTCTGGTTGAGGTTCAACAATGAAGAACATGAAAGTTATTATTTATTAAAGATATGATGATAAAACTGGCTTGGGGAGTCACTTATCTTAATATTTATTCTAAAAAGGGAAATATAAATAATTATAATTGCATATTTGGGGTTCTTTTATAATGAGAATTAGCATCTTCCTTAACCCATGTTCTGCTAAATATTTATAGAAATAATTTTGCCTCAAAGTTTTGAGATTAGTTTTGACTCAAGTTGTCAGAATGTAAATTTTATCCTCTTTAGCAGACCTCTAAAAATAATATTAAAATTCTAAAATGCATAGGTGGTATGTAGTTTTTTGCATATCAGAATACTGAAAGATTTTTTTCTTAGTTTGGAGTTCTATCTTTACAATATTTTATGATTATTTAAAACATCAATATATTTCTAACAATAGTCTAAGCTAAATTAAAGCTCTATCCTAAATATTTAAATCCCTTATATTGGATGAAACATATAGAGCTAATATAAAATTATAGGAAGATAAGACCAAATGTTTAGTAGTCAAACATTCAAGGATATTCAGTACAAAAACTCACTTTGAAGTTAGTATTTACAAGGTATAAAGTATTATGGAAAGTAGTGTGGTTTTTGAGAATTCAAATTCCAGTTCTACAGGGATCTTTTCATATGAAAATGGTTTCCATGAATGCTTTGCTGTTTGACAATCAAGACGGGGTGCATGCATGTGCATGTACGTGAACAAATGTTTTAAAAATCATATGTTTGATGTAAAAAGAGAAGACAGGGTCAGAAATATTCTGCTATTCCTGGTAAAATCAATATCCGCCTATCTTTTCTCTGGCCCCTGAGCACAGCAGTGAAGTTGATTTGTTCTAAGAAAAGAGTAGTCAGCCATGGGGACAAGAATAAAGATTTATACCTACTTTGTGTTCTGTGTGTAGACAGAAATGGTAGGAAGCAGGAAGGGGGACTGGCCTGGGATGTCTACGTAGTTTCTAACCGTTAGAAAAAAAGATTCTTACATTCTGAGACAGCTGCTAGGGAAGGAGAAAAAAGCTTTTCTAATAGCTTCTTCTTAGAAAAATTCTGCATTTTAAAAAAAGTCCCAATAAGTTGTTCTCAAAAAATTTTTTCTTGGGGGGTGATCCCTGAGAATCCCTAACACACCTGTCAGATCAATATTAGTTTTATAATGATACTAAAATGATATTTTGCTTATTTCCTTCTATTTTCTCATGAGTAGTTTTCCAGACAACTAATGAAATGTACACTCTGTATTGTTTTTAAAACTTCTCATTTTTAATTTATAGTATAATATGTATCAATTGATACAGCCACAATTGATGTAGCAGAACCTCGCTGTGGCCCTCAATAATCAATAATTCTGAAGAATGATGGATGCAGTGAATTAAATAGTGACCAACCCTAAAGGGCCCTGGCTCCAAATTTGATTATACAGAAACAGTGACTTCTCTCTCCTTTCCCCTTCCCTTCTTTCTCCTCTCTCTGTCTCTCTCTCATTAGAGTTAGAAGGTAGTCTTCCACAAGCCAGAAGGTGAACCCTCCACAGAGTGTGTCAGACGCAGCACCCTCATCTCAGACTTCCTGCCTCTAAAACTGTGAGGAGGTAAATTTTTATTGTTGAAGTCCCCAGTTCTAAGTTATTTTTAAGCACAATGCTGAGAGACTAGGATAAAGAACAAAATAAAGAGCAATCTGAGTGCCACGTATCTGTATCAGTGATGTTATAATACTGAAGTTCCTTTTAGACTCAGAGAAGAAAATAAATATCCATGATTTACTTTGGCTGCAATTATGTCTTTGAACAAAACAGATAACACTCTGTTCTGATAATTGTTTTGAACTGCCACAATATTTGCCATGGCAATGTACTATGAGCGAAAACTATGGCAACATTTCATTGATGCTAAACATTTTCTTTCTGCATTCAAAGCCCTGTGCTCGGGCCTCAAATTTCTCATTCAACAGTAAGTCCTATTATTCTCCTTAAATCTCTTATTTAGGAAGCAGGTCTCCAATATTCTGGTTATGCATTCCTCATAGTCGTTTCTTCTCATGTTAATGCAATATTCTCCTTTTATATTCTAGTTCAGTGATGGTGAACATTTTAGGAATTTCAGTGGTAATAAACAGCATGCTGTGGTGTCTATGTGGTAGGTTTGCCACCACAGTTCTAGATCATTTCTTTCAACTGGAGAACTTTCTCTGCTACAATTTCATAATAAGCATTACCACAGCTCTCTTCTAAGGAACCCAGGAAGTAGGTAGTGTTAAGTCTGCTTAGGTTACTGCTGCAGAGTTGGAAATTTATATGCATTTTAAAAGAGGCTCATATACTTATTATTTGCAACCCCAAAAAGGAGTCTGAGAAAAATTCATCTTTTCCTTCAATATGCCAAATACAGATTTTAAGATACCAATCCTTATTATATACAGTGTGTTCTACCAAAACATATGCCACATAATTGGGAAAGCTTTCACAATATGTGATTTTTTGTTCTCTATGTGTGTCTTCCACTTCTGACCTAGAAATTCAGGTCTGCTAACTGGCAGCCCCAGACATTTTGGAATAAAGACATAGGTCATTCTTCTCTGCCCTGTCAGAATACCTTAAACTCAGAATACATTACTATATTTCTTTTTGAAGCCACTGTGCTTGGGATGATTTGTTATGTACTGGATCATTGATCTTGGGCAAGTTATTCAACTTTTAACTTTTATTTCACTTTTCATTGGCTCAAGATGTTTATACAAAATGGGATAATAATATCTTGACTTTATTGTGGTGTTGAGTATTGAATGAATTAATGTGCCTAAAGTCTTTGCTATCCAGCTTCTTCCAGTACAGAGAGTGGGTCTATATTAAAAAGATTCTAAACCCTAAAGTAGGAAGCTGGGATATAGCACAGTGCCACAACTGCCTGCCTTGAAAGCACAAGATCCTGAATTCCACTCATCATCCCCAAAACAAAACAAAAAGCCACAATTTAAAGTAAAGTTAGAGAATTCCAACCTAGGATTTTTCAAAGTATAAAAAACATGGAAATTATTTTACCTTCTTCTAGAAATAAACCCAAGTCCACATGACTGTCTTATGAGGATAACTATGTTGCACCAAAGTTTCACAGTGTAAGTACCTTCATGCTTCTGTTCCCAGTTTATCTTTGGACTTATCTGAAAATTCAGAGAAGAAAATGTGGCCATGGCTTATCATAGCCATTGCTGAGCACACTTACACCTTTTTAAAAATATTGAGGTAGAAAAAGTAGAATTGCAATGTAAAATAAAAGAATGTTAATTTCATTAAAACTAATGGTAAGCCAATTAATTGCTCTTTAATTTTGAGATATTAGTGATTTCCTTACAGGTCTAAAGACACCAGAAAATATATGAGAAACTATTGCTTGAGTCCAGAGGCAATCAATATGATTTGACAAATAAATATCCCAGTTAGGGAGTTCTATGATTACAAATAATTAGAAACTTTACTCATGGACAAATTAGTCCAGGTGAGATGGGAGTTCAAGAGCATAACTAGCTATGAGCCAGACTGCCCCAGGGCTTCAAGTGTACTTTTTAGGACCCTTTCTGCATTCCTTATTTTTTCTTATTTTCACCTGTCCTTTGTTTATTACAAACAGGCTCACTGCATTTGGTGGGAAAGTAAGTCCTGAGAGCCTCAGGCCGTGTCCTCCTCTATGGCCCTCATTTCACTTGCTACTTGGTAAGGTGACAGTTTTACCAGCACCTGATACAATTTAAATAAGGAGGGTTTTACTTTAGCTCATGGTTTCAGAGGGTTCAGTTCATGGCTGATGGTTCCAACACAGAAACATCATGATGAAAGGGTGAAGTTGCTGGCTTCATCCAGCTTGAAGGCAGTGCTTAGGGAAAGTATTCTAGAGAGGAAGAAGCCAGGGACCCAAAGTCAGCCCTCATGTTGTACCCAGACACACCCACAGTGTGCTTTCTTAATACGCTAAGTAGCTCACAGACCAGTCATGTTAACAGTTGAGTTTAAGTACCACACTTTCCAAATCCTCACCAAGACACATAATTCAATCTCTCCACCACACCCAACCACCAGCACCCATTGAATCTCAGTCAGAGGCAGAGAATGTAAAGAAGTGATGTGATGCGGCCTTCCAAGGCTAGTCCAGTAGTACCCAATGAATTCAGACTTCAAGTCATCCTAGCCCAGTCACCAGAGATATGAATAAGTAATGAAGAATCCAAATCCAACTAGCCAGACCCCATAAATTCTGGTGTGCTAAAAGGATGTTCCAGACATGTGGGACAGAGAGATGGTCAACCTTCTCCACCTTGTTGAAGTTGCTTAACCTAGAATATATAAGTACAAAAACAGTTGGCTTTTAAAGCCACTGTGTTTGGGATGATATGTTAGGCACTGTGTCAGAGATTTGGGGTAGTTTAATTAACTTTTAATTACTCCAGTTTAATTATATGAGCATAGATCAGTAATAGTTACTTTGATGTCATTGTGTTGTTAAGAGTATTGAATGACTTGACATGACTTAGACCACTGTCACTACTAGTTTTCTCAATTTATTAATGAGGAGCAGACACTTGAAGAAGTCAGCTAATCAAGGTCAAGAATATATCAACTTATCAAGGTCAAAAGTATTGTGTGCTAGAGGTAGGAATTAAATACAGTCAAATTGAATCAATGCTAGTAACCTCTTCTAAACAGCTTTCTCCAGAAAGGAAACAGAGAAACATTATTTAAGAATGCTCAGGAAGTTTTAATATGGAGTCTAAAAAATATGAAGCCACAGGTAAGCGACACTTCCAGATTTCCTCACAAGAAATCAGTCAGTCAAAGCAAATATTGTTCTTTTCATTTTAAAATGACAAAATTTAAATTGAAAATGTCAAGGACTTGCTGAAGGTTAAAATGTTAATGGCTATATCTTGGCTATATCCACCTCTTCTGACTGTGAATTCCAGATAGTAAGCACGAGGAGATCAAGACACAGAATATACATTGGTCTTGATCTTGCTTAGAATGTATTAGATTGTTCTGTAAATGTTTTGGCTTGGTTATTAAGTTTTTGAACTCAATTAAGGAATACCTTCTAGTGAGGTAATTATCATGCCAGGATTTTCTAGAGAAGAGGTCAATATATTTTTTCCATGAAGGGCTAGTTACTAAATACTTTGAGTTTCATAAGACAGAAGAGATAAGTCTATGTGGCAGATAGTTAGCTCTTACTTTATAATGGCAAAATCAACACAGACAATAGGCATGGCTGTTTCCCAAGAAAACCTTATTTTAAAAATCAAGTTATAAGCAAGATTTGGTTCATCTTTTGGAAGCTGATGGATAACCTGCCATTATTTAGTTACCAACAGCTGTTTATTGCAAGTTCTTTTCTTACTCATGATTGGGCATATTAAGATAGAGTGGGATGTGGTCCTGTTAGATACTCATCATTCAGTGACTATTTACTGAGTATCTACCTTGTGCTAGGCATTTTCTCCATGGTGAATAAAACAGTATTTCAAAACAAGTAAGAAGGTTTATATTCTGGTGGAGTTCAAACATGCACCATCCCATTAAAAGAAGAGTAAGTTAGCTAATATTCATATACCAACACTAAATAATTGCAAGCAGAGTAGGTAAGTGAGAAAGTAAATAAGCAGAATTATAAGATGTGCTCCTTAGTTTGTGGTGGAGTTATGTTCCAAATAACCCATTTTGAATTGAAACTGTCACAAGTTGAAATTGCACTTACTATACCTAGCCTATCAAACACCGTCACTAACCAACTCAGACTACTGCAGAGTGCCCCTTGTTTACACTTATGGTCCTGGGGCTGACTGAGGGCTCTATTTCACTGCTGCCACCCAGCGTCAAAAACAGAGGCTCATGCTACTTATCACTAGCCTGGGTTAAGATCAAATTTCAAAGTATACTTTGTGTTGAATGTGTATCTTTTTTGTGTTGTGGTAAAGTCATAAAATTCTAAATTGAGCCATGATAAGTGAAGCCTTATCTGCTGTTGGGTGTATGGGTAACTTTGCACATGAGGCTTAGGTGTTTTCTTTGGGGATTCTTCAGTAAGGTGGTTGCTTGTGCTCTGAGACAACATGACCAAGGACAGTGGGAAGAGTGTTGTAGGCTTCAAACTCCTCTCCAGAAGCAGCCTTCGAGTCCTGAGATAAAGGAGGGCCTTCGAGCATCTGGAGATCAGAAAAAGGACAGAGTGTGTAGCATGTACAGAGAAAGCTAGTCTTTGTGGGGCCATTTTTATTCTAAAGACTTGCAAAACCTTTGCAAAGAACTTTGATGGGAAATAGTATATTCTAAATTTTGTTACATTAAAAGCTCGCTGGTTGCAATAGGAATAGTGAGCAGGTAAGATTATGACTGGAGGTAGATGAGGGGCTGTAGGAATTGTGGGAGTTTGGTGAGTGGGACATGGCTTGGAATAGTAACCATAGAACAGATTGGGAAAGCCTTTCTTTTATGTTGATGGTAGATTCTACTCTCTCCCAAGAGATTCATGGGAAACACGTTGGAGTGAGAAAATGCAGCTTTTGTAGCTTTCATTTACTCAGTAGGAAAAGCTTAGTGAAGTTGTAGATGCAAGAGTTCAGCTTTTTAAGTAATTATCTTATGGTGTTGTCAAGCTGTTGATGAAGTGAATTGCAAACTAAGAGGAGAGTAGACCTGGAACTATATGTGATATGATCAAAACATCCTGTGGACATTTAAATTTATAAAAAACATTCAGTAAAATACATTGCAATTACCCTCACTCAAAGAAAACTCCTCCTTTTGGAACATACTTGTTTCATCAATTTTGCCATTTTCAGAGGCAACTCTGGAAGTCCTCTTTCCGGAGTTCGTTGCACTGATGTGGCTGCCTAGATGTCCTGACTTGATGCAAAACATTGCCCTTTAATGATCGTTTTTACTTTGAGGAAAAGCCAGAAGTTCATGGTGTCAGATCTGATGAATAAAGTGAATGAAGACACAGTTTACATTTTGCAAAAAACTACTGTAAAAAGTTGAGTAAGAAGGTGCAACCATAAACCAAAAATTATGGTAGATTTTAAGCTTAAAACTTTATCACAATAAAAGATGTTTCTGTTAATTCCTCTCAAAATACTCAACATGATTCCCCTCCCTTTAAACACAGTTACTCTTTCTTGGCAGTATGTCTTTTGCAGTAATGAATCATTTTAGAAAACTTAAACACTCATAGGTTTTGATCACCCCTTGTAGATATAAAAGTCTGAAGCCTCCTTAGATGGTTTTAGAGGCATGCCATCAGGGAGTGCCCCTCAGTGGAGCACGCAGACGGATGGAAGCCAGGAAGGGCCTGGAGGCAACAGAGCAATAGGGAATTTCTTTCAGGGAAGATGTTCTCTAAGGCTGTAGGAAGGAAATCACCCAGAGAAAGATGAAGAAAACAAAGACTGTCTCACAGAAGACAAAGAAAGTGATGGACCAAAAAGGAAGCATCAGATCTATGGTGAAGGTGGTTGCGAGACCCTGTAGGAGGATGATAAGGAGGTGTCCACAGTCACTGTGCACTTTGGGAGTCGTGGGTTGTCATGAAGACAATATAGACATAGTGAGAAAAAGAGGAACCAGAATGTCTGGAAGAGAAACTAGAGGTGAGGGAGGGGATGAATAAGCAGTTACTTGTGAAGAAGCCTGCACTGCAGGAAGACAAATGGGAGAGTCCAGGCTGGCCAGTTGGTTGGGAAATGCTGGAGCATATTAGTGAGATGCTGAGAATGGGAGATCAGTGATGTCAGTGAGCAGAACCATGAGCAGAGACAGAAGTATGTCTATTGTGTCCATATAGGATTCTCTGCATTGAGAACGCTGTAGCAGCTTTGTAAAATGCTGTTTTCGAGTTTAATTATATTTTAAATATCGAGTTAATTGAACAAAAGGAGGACCATGAAAATGGAAAAGTTTGTTTTGTACAATATTTATAAGTAAATGCAATTAAGCTTCAAACTACAGAGTAATGGGATACTCTCCAAGAGAACAAGAACCACACAGGCTTGAATAAGAAATGAAAATAATTTGTTACTTGCATAGTGTATACCGCACCATTATAAATAAGTGCCAAGTAGATTTTTAGAGTACAAGCAAATTAGTGTGCTTGGTGGAAAACTAGACAACTTCCTCAAATATATATTATTCTTATACACTTAATTATTTTTCACATTGTTGCAGATATAAACATAAGTCACATCCATACTTGAATTAGGACAAATCTGAGGGAATTATTCAGAATCATTTAAATGCTTCATAAAAAGGACTTTATACCATTATAAATTACAATTATTGTGACGATGATCAATATTTATATTTCCTCTGCCAGCTGCCTGAGCGCACTCTGTGGCATCCTGAACAAGGGGGTTTATTTACAGGCACTGCTGTCTGCAGCAGGCCAACAGTAAATCACAAATGTAGCGTCACAACACAAACCCCAGCTGAACACTGCCGGGTTTCCACCTCAATGTTGCTAGAGTTGCAGGTGACCCCATTTCAGCCAAAGCAGAGGAAACTCATTATCTTTATTTATCAGACACCGTAAGTTGTTGCCACCTTTCTTGTGAAAGCTTTGTCTCCCTGGTGAACAGAGTAAGAAGATAACTGAGAGCCTGACACATAACATCACTGCTGCTCTTATCCCACTGTTGTTTTATTTCTAACGTACTAGACAAAATGCTGTTTGAGTTTTTCTTGTTCCTCTTCTCAAAGTTCAATTAAAAATCTATTTTACCCTGCTGTAAAATCAGACCAGGCATAAACATTTAAAAACTGCTGATGTTTGCCTTCACAATATGATGGTGAGAGAGATCTGGAACCAACAATGACACTGCCTTGTAAAGTGAAGATGGCCCTACAGAAGGATTGAAAGAAGAACTGGGTGAAGACCCCTGGTAAGCTGAAAAGCATGGATCCGGACTTTGGAACCTCAGGGAAAAGCAACAAGGAAGCACATTTACTTGCCAAATTTCGTTATTAGGGTCCATAGGAAAATGATCACGATCATCATGATTATCATTCCTTTCCTGCCTCCTGTCTATCATTTCTGGTGATCAAACAAATGTTGCCTCCCAAGAACGTGGTCATAAACTTGTGAGGGGAAAACAACAGGAGATTTAGCATAAACACATAGCTTTGCAAAAGCAACATCAGTATTATTAAAGTTACACATTAGCTGTGTGTTAGGGTTAACTGAGGCACAACTGAGACCACCAAGGCAGGCAGAGTTGAAGCAATGTAGAATTTTATCGCATTCCTGTTTGGTCATGTCAAGGGTGAAAAGACCATTGGCCCCAAGAAAGGGGCAAGAGCATGTTTTATAAGGGAGTTTAGGTAGGGGAGGGGGACATTGCTGAAGAGGGAGCAAAATTGGGGTCTCTGAGTAGGGGCTTTTGGCCGATAGGCAGGGTGGTGTTGGGTAGAGGGGGTTGCTTGTAGGTATAGCCTGTCTCTTGTGGTTTTTCATGGAATCAGTACTCTGCAGGTTGAGCTGTGTGGAGCAGCTGCTGGCTTCCTATTGAATGCTGTGCTCCTGCAAGTGTGAATAACAGATCTGCTTGAGGAGTTTTTCTCTACTAACTGGGTGGTGTCTAGTTTGGAGACATGACAATGTTATCATTCCATTTTTTCCTGATTTTTTTTTTTTTTATCTTTTTGAGACAGGGACCCACTATGCAGTTCAGGGTGGTCTTGAGCTTACTTTGTAGCCCAGGCTTGTCTCAAACTTACAGCAATCCTCCTGCCTCAGCCTCCCAAGCACTAAGATTACAGGCCTGTGCCACTACACCTGGCCATTTTTTTCTGATTAACATCTTCAGTTTCTTCATAATTGAGATGGACAACATCATATTCCTTACTTTCTAATTGTTCAAGTAGCAGATCCACACACTCTGGTTTCAAATTCCAGCCTGTCTTACACAAGCCATCTTACTTTAGGGAGTCACTTGACATCTCTGAACTTCAGCTCATTAAACACAACAGGAGGACACCTATCACCTGCTGAAAGAGACGATGCTGATGTTGTGGGACTGAAACAGATAACAGACTCAGTACGTGAGTACTGTGTCCTTCAGATAGTGTGAGGGTTAAGCTTAAGTGACAAGTTGAGAGGCTTGGGATTTGCCTTGGGAGTTAAAGGAGCACACTCCTGAGACTGTCTGTGTGGTCCATGGAGGTATAATTTTAGGTACTATGTAACTCATTCTGGCCCCTTCCTCTATTTCCCTCTCTGCTTCCAGGGTGCCAGGAACTAATCATCTTTGCTCTGTCACACCATTTTGCCCTGATTTTGGTCCTCTGGAGCCAGCTGATGATGGAATGAATCTCTTGAAACCCTGAGTCAATTCCTCCTTAAATTGCTCTCAGTAAGAGGAAATCTGCTGAATACAAGAATAATGCTTAGCAATATTAATGATTCTATATTTCTCATTCTAGAGATTTCTGTCATGCCAGGAACTACCAACAGCTCACCCCCTGTGCCCTGAGCTTATGAAAAGAACTGAATCAGATACTATAAAGCATTTTGGTTTATTTTCGTTCTAGAGAAGGGTTTAAGTCACTGAGACAAAGGGAGGTGCCAGGGGAGAGTGGAGGAGGGGCCACTGCCCAGACTGTGCATGAGTTCTCTCTCAGGAGCTCTAGTTAAGAACTGAAGGATCAGTACTGGTACCTGATGCAGTGGAATGATTAGTAATTTTTCTGAACACCTTCCAAATATACATATGTGTGAAAATGAAATAAAATAAAATAAGTTATATTATTTCTTGACTGTGAAAATAATACATATTCATCATAGAAAATCTTTGGGTTGTACCAACACAGCATGGTATTTGCTTTCTTTTTTTTGTAAAACAAGGGAAAAATTCATTTTCCCTTTATTATTTTTAGTTTTCTAATCTTTTTATGTTTTATATCCTGATTATTTATTGTTATTCTCCTACTGATTTCTTCCCACATTTGATATTATGATATTATTGAACACAAATTAGTGTTTATACTTATGAGTACCTGTTAAGGATTAATTCCTAGAAGAGACACATTAGATCAAATATATAAACAATTTGTCTTTTAGAAAATTGTCATTTTTTTCTCCACAAACCTCTGTAATTTTCCTGATTTAGGGCTAAATGTCAAGTCAGTTAGCCTGCATGAGTTTGAAGGGGGAAGTTAGACTTGATATGTACGTGCAACACTATCATTCCCTTATCACCATATTGTACTAATCATAGCCACCTTTGTGGCTAACACATTTATGATTTTATTAGTATGTGGTCCTGTGCTCTGGGGTTGTACATGTCCATGCATGGATCACTATTTCAGAGGCGCTATTGTGGAAGTGTTAAGAAAGATTATTGCCCATTCCTTCACATCACCCATAACACCTGATAGGTTTTAATTAGGTTGTCTGAAAAGGAAATTCTTATACAATCTTGGCAGCTGCCTCTCCTCTGTGCTCTCTTGGTATCCCCCTTTGTCCCTGCCTTTTAAACTATTTTATGGCTCTTCTCATAGGTGGATTTTTCCACCAGTAGTTGAGTTTTGAAAAAGGACATATGATACCATTATTGTTTTTATATCTCCACCATCTGTTATGAAGGACACTCAACCATAAGAAAAAGGAAAGAACAAATGAATATCTAGATGAATGAATGCATGAGGCTATAGTTAAGCCTCTTTCATGACTGGACATACAGAATCACAGATGTTAATGAACCTACTTAGGAAATTGATGGTCAGATGACTGGAATAAGTATATTATTACTCTTTATTGACAAAATAAATTTACTTGATGTATAATTTCAAGAGAAAATAATCTCTATAGTGAAAGAAAGCAAATTAAAGTTAAGTTATATCTGATACCTTATAAGAAAAATGATAGTCTAGCCTCCTTTCACTACCTGCATCCCAGCGGGAGATGGGCTGAACCCTGGACCTCCTCAGGAACCCTGCTGAGCCACCTATATACCTCCCCAAGCAGCACGTAAGACCGGCAGAGCCCCAGAAACCTTCTAGGGCCTTGGCGACCACTCCCTGCACACTCACATCTACGTGGGAGATGGGCTGAACTCCAGACATCTTCAGGAACCTTGTTGAGCCACCCCCATGCCTCCCCTACAAGTGTGGGGGGGAGATGGAGGTGTGCCACCTTCTGGGGCCTCACTGACCACTCCCATCATCACCTGTAGCTCTGTGGGAGCCAAGGTGAACTCCAGACAGTCAGCAGCCTCAGGGACTCGGCCTTCACCCATCCCCTACCAGTGTGGGAGCCAGGCTAGCTTCTGGCCAATGTCTGAAGCCTTGAAGACCGTGACCTGCACCCCCCTACATCCTTGTGGAAGCTCCGCTGAAACGTGCACAGCTTTAGGAATACCAGTGAGCCTCCCCCACCCCTCGCCCACCAGTCTGGGAGCCAACTGAATACAAGAAAGTTTCATAAGCATCTACATCTTACACAATCACAACAGCACAGGAGCCATGGTGAACACTGGGGACTTTCAGATCCTTGCCAAGCCATCCCACGCCATTGTGGGAGTGAGGCTGAGCACCAGGGAACCTATGAATTTTCAAACTAAATGAAAGAGCAAAATGCACTGTCTCTAGCCCAGGCAGGAAATTCCAGAAGATGTCAACACAGAAGAGCCTGGAAGTCATACATCTGTAATTTCTGAAAAGATAGCAACTGAAGTAAAGAAACAACTCCATCAGGCCATAGGAGACATGAGATCAGAAATTAACTCTCAGGTAAAAAAAGAAATAATAATAATAATGAAAGAATTGCTCAGCACATCCAAAGAAGACATTAACAAGAAAATAAAGAAGCATAGAAAACTTATAGAAACAATGAGTGAACAATATAGAAAAGAACTAGAATGCATGAAACAGATTCAACAGATATCCAGGGAATTAAAAATTCCATCAAAAGCTGGCAAACCTCTTGAACAAAGCTGAAGATAGACGTTTAGACCTTGAAGACAGCATTGCTACTAACATCAGTGAAAGGACAGATCTCTTAAAAATAACAAGAAACCAGGAAATAATAATTCAACAACTGCAAGGCAAAACAAAGAAAAACAATGTAAGATCAACAGAAATCAACAAAACAGCAGGTGTCAACACAAGTAACTTAAAACACTATTTGCAGAAACAATAGCAGAAAATTTCCCAGGCATGGAAAAAGAATCAGGCATACAAATAAATGAAGTATGTAAGACTCCAGTTAGATTTAACCAAAATAAATTTACACCCGGACTTGCAGTGATCAAGATCCCAAAAATTCAACAGATCAGAATATTAAAAGCTGTGAGAGAATAGAGAGATCACCGATAAAGGGAAAACTTATCAAAATAAGAGCAGATTTCTCTACACAAACCATCAAGTCAAAAAGAACTCGGAGTGAAGTATTTCAGGTACTGAAAGAAAACAACTTCCAACCCAGATTGATGCACCCTGAAAAACTATCCTTCAAAATTAATTGAGAAAGGAAATATTTCCTCAATAAAGAACACCTGAAGAAATTCATGAGTGCCAAACCAATCCTACAAAGAGTACTAAAAAATATTCTAGAAAGAGATTAAAAGACCACAACTTCCAGAACACTAACAAAGAGGAACGACCAAGCAGAACAACTAATTAAATAGAGGAAAAAAGGAAGAACCAAGGGCAGGAAAATAACATGACAAATGATAGACCAATACATATCAGTCTTAACCACCAATGCGAATGGTTTCAATGCACCAATCAAAAGAAGCAGACTGGCAGAGTGGATCAAGTAACAAAATCCAAGTATATTCTACATACAAGAAACACATTTAACTCAAACAGAAATTTATAGACTAAAAGCTTAAGAATGGAAAACAATGCTCCATGCAATAGGAACCCAGAAAAAAGTGGGTGTAGCTATTATATTTGCAGACAAGTGAACTTCAAACCAAGAACAATCAAAAGAGATAAAGGATATCACTACATGCTTGTGAGGAGAAACCTTCAATAGGAAGAGATAGCAATTATAAATATCTATGCACCAAATACAGGAGCACCCAACAATATAAGAAAAATTTTAACAGACATGAAACATGAAATAAGCAGCAACACAATCATAACAGGGGACTTTAATACCCCATTGTCACAAAGAGATAGATCAACTGGACAAAAAAATCAACTAGACAAAAAGATTTCAGCAAAGAAATAACAGAACTTAAGGAAACTTGTGAACAAATGGACTAAGTACACCTGTACAGAGTGCTCCATCCAACAGCATCAGAATACACATTCTTCTAATCTGCACATGGAAAGTTTTCTAAAATATACCATATGCTAGCACACAGAACATACTTAAATAAATGTAAAGGAACTGAACTTATCCCATGTGTATTACTGGACCACAGTGCAATGAAATTGGAAATCAATGACAAAAGAAATCACAATACTCCATAAAACCATTGAAATTAAACAACACCCTCTTGAACAACCAATGAGTCACTGATGAAATCTAAGTAGAAATTAAACAATATTTACAATCAAACAAAATGTAGATGTAGCTTACAGGAACCTGTGTGATGCAATGAAAGCAGTCCTCAGAGGGAAATTTATAGTAGTAAATTCCGACCTTAGAAAATCAGAACAAGCAGAAATAAACAGTCTTATGCTGCACCTCATGCTTTTAGGAAAAGAAGAGGAAGTCAAAGCCAAAGCCCAAATAAAACAGGAAATTACAAAGCTCAGGACAAAAATCAAAGCAATGGAGATTAAAAATCAATACAAAGAATTAATGAAACAAAGAATTGGTTCTTTGAAAGAATAAATAAAGTAGATAAACCCCTAGAAACCTGATCAAAAAAAGGAAAGAAAAAAATGAAATATATGCAATAATGAATGAAAGGGGTGAAATCACTACAGATCCTGTAGAAATTCAGATGATCATTAATACCTACTTCAAAAATCTTTACTCTCATAGGATGAAGAACACAGGGGAAATGGACAGGTTTCCAGATACATATGAATTACAAAAGCTGAATGAAGTAATAAAAATTCTGAATAACTCAATATCAGCCAGCAAAATTGAGAATGTAATAAAAAACTTGCCAATCAAGAAAAGCCCAGGTCCTGATGGATTCACAGCTGAATTTTACAAGAAATTTAGAGAAGATTTAATGTAAATTCTTCTCAAACTCTTTAATGAAATTGAAAGGGAAGGAATTCTCCCCAACTCACTCCTGGAGTCAAGCATTATCCTGATACCCAAACCAGAGAAAGACCCAACCAAAAAAGAGAACTATAGGCCAAACTCCCTAGTGAATATAGATGGAAAAATTCTCAATAAAATATCAGAAAACAGAATACAAGAAATCATCAAGATTATATACCATGACCAAGTAAGATTCATTGCAGGAACTCAGAGATGATTCAATATATGCTAATCAATTAATGTGATACATCATATCCACAAAGCCAAAGAAAAAAATCACATGATCATCTCCATTAATGCAGAAAAAGCCTTGGACAAAGTCCAACACTCATTCATGACAAAAACCCTACTGAAAATAGGAATAGATGGTCTTTACCTCAGTCTGATCAAAGCCATGTATCACAAATGAACAACATACATTATACTAAATGGTCAAAAAGTGAAAGCTTCACTTTAAAATCAGGAACAAGACAATGGTGTCCACTGTCACCACCCCTATTTAATAGAGTTCTGAAAATATTAGCTAAAGCAATTAGACAAGACAGAGAAATAAAAGAAATAAAGATAGAAAAGGAAAAAGTGAAATTATCATTATTCACAGATGAGATGATACTCTACATGGAAGACCCCCCAAATTCCACCAAAATGCTTTTAGATTTAATAAACAAGTTCAGTAGTGTAGCTGGGTATAAGTCAACATTTAAACATCAATAGTGTTCCTGTACACAAACAATAAGCAGACTGAGAGAGAAATTAGGGAAACCATACATTTTACAAGAGCATCTAAATAAAATGAAATATTGAGGCAATCTAACAAAAGAAGTAAAAGATTTATACAGTGAAAATTTTAGCACTCTGATAAAAGAGATAGAAGGAGATTTCAGAAAATGGAAAGATACTCCCTGCTCATGTCTAGAAGAAATAACATTGTGGCAATGGCCATACTGCCAAAGTTGTTGTGCACATGCAATGCAATCCCAATTAAAATACCCAATTAAAATATGCAATCTGCAATTTGCTAGGCATTTAATTTGTAGTGTTGAATTTCTAGTGGACATGTTTACATTCATATGCATACTTTACATTAACCTCAAAGATCTAGAGAAAACATTCCTAAAATTCATCTGGAATGAGAAGAGGCCTAGAATAGCAAAAGCAATCCTGGGCAACAAGGGCAAGGTAGGAGGCATCTCAATTTCTGACTTGAAATTATACTACAAAGCTAATGTGATAAAATCAGCAAGTACAAAAAAACAGATCTCAAGACCAGTGGAACAGATTAGAAGATGCAGACATGACTACAAACACATTCAGCCACCTTATCTTTGACAAAGGGGCCAAACATATTCACTGGAAGAATGATAGCCTTTTTAATAAATGGTGCTGGAAAAACTGGCTTTTCACATGCCAAAGACTAAAACTAGACCCATGTCTATCACCATGTAATAACTAAAGTCAAAATGGATCAAAGATCTAAATATTAAAATGGAAACACTAAATCTACTGGAAGAGAAAGTAGGTAAAAATCTTGAAGACATAGGGATAGGTAGAGAGTTCATAAGCAAAAACCAAACTGAATAGGAAATACTTCAAAGAATCAACTACTGGAATCTGGACTTACTGAAAAGTTTTTGTGGATCTAAAGAAATGACCAACAAAGTAAAAAAAAAAAAAAAAAAAAACATGAATTAGGAAAAAATTTTAGCCAATTGCCCCTCCGACAAAAGACTTCTACCTAGAACACATAAAGAATTCAAAAAAATCAGACACCCAAAATTCAAACACCCAATCTAAAAATGGGCATCTGAGATGAATACACACTTCTGAAATGAAGAAATACTAATGGTAAATAAATACAGGGAAAAAGTGTTCAACATCATGTCATTCAAGAAATGCAAATCAAAAATACTAATGGCAAATAAATACATGAAAAAGTGTTCAACATCATTAGTCATTCAAGAAATGCAAATCAAAACAACGCTGAGATTCCATCTCAGCCCAGAAAGCATGGCTATCTTCAAGAAATCAACCAATAACAAATGCTAGAAAGGCTGTGTGGAAAAAAGAATTCTACTCCACTGCTGGAGGGAGTATAGATTGGTGAAATCATTGTTGCAATCAGTTTGGAGATTCCTCACAATACTAAAATTTGAACTCCACTTAACCTAGCTATTCCCCTTCTGGGTATTTTCCCAGAAGAATTAAATACATCATGCCACAGCGATATATGTTCACTCATGTTTATAGCAGCACAATTTGTTATAGCTAAATCTTGGAAACAACACAAATGCCCATCAACTGAGGAGTGGATAAAAAAAGATGTGGTATTTTTATACAATGGGGTATTAATAAGCTATAAAATAGATAAATTTGGGGATTTTGTAAGTAAATGGATGCAACTAGAGACCATACTCATAAATGAAATAAATCAGACCCACATGTATAAACATCATATTGTCTACCTGGTGGAGGCCTGAAAGAGTAAGTAAACCCCAAAATGTACAATAGATGATATGAAAGGGAAATAAACTCCTCAAAGGAAAAAATAACTTGGATGAAGAAAAGAAGATAAAGAAAGAAGGAAGAAAAAACCAAACCAGGACTTCCGGGAAGATGGCGACCGGGTAGGCAGCAGAGAGAGAACCTCCCAGAGGATTACCACCCAAACAATGAAATATAGCAATATGAAGACAGAAATGAGGACTTCCGGGAAGAAGACGACCAGCCAAGAGACCGAGTGCGGAGGGAAGAACGGCTTCAGCTCCTGAACCCGACAGACAACGCACTACTGGGACAAAC